>QEOT01006594.1:495-123474 GCA_003123785.1 Pterocarya stenoptera
CTCCACCACATGGAGTATACTTCATGTGTACTCTCTTCACATTACGCTACGCCACATAGAGTACACGTGGAGTGTACTCTTCCCATTCCACGTTACGTCACGAGAATACACTCCACATGTAAACTTCCCAATCCACACAATGCCACGTCACCATTACAGCACATCACATTACTACACTACATAGCGAGCTCCAGAACTAACAGCACAGTCCACAACCTAAACAACCAACTAACAGAATAACGAGGATAAATGGAATAGAGTTATACCATCGACAGAATAACTAGTAAGTTGCTTGCTTGGGCGGTAACGGTCACTATTGTGACCTTACAACGGAACTATCTTGGGGACCAGATTTAGGTTTATAGTGGATTGATCTGGGCTATATGAGGGTGGCCGACATGGTGGGAAGTCTGTGGATGGCAGCTAAAGCCATGTACAATGGCAGTTAGCCACGTACAGTGGTTGTCTACCATGTATGGTGGCTGTTTGGACGTTTGGATAGTTAGGTGTGGTCTTGGAAGGGCTCATAGTGGCCTTATGGTGGCGGTGAGGGGCAGAACACGGCAAATCTAGTCGTGTACAGTGCACCCGAGAGGGTGAGGGTACGTGTAAGGCTAGGGGCGACTGGGGACTACGGCTGGCCATGGAAAGGCTTAGGAGGTGCCGTGGAGGGGCATGGTGGCCATGGAGTGGCAACATAGTGGCTGAAGGAAGCGGATCTGGCCATAAGGGGGAGGAACACCCGTGAGAGAGTGTGCGGGAGGAGGGAGGCTCGGCTGGGCATGGGGGTGGCTAGGGAGGTCACTGGTGAGGGATGAGGCTCTTGGTGGTGATGCGGTGGCCGTGGGTGGCGGAGCTCGGCCGTGGGTATGGTAAACCCTTGCATTGAGGCTGCGTGCATGTGGTCTAGGGAGGGGCTAAGGCGGCTGGGTCAAGGGAAGGAGGAAGGGGGTGGTTAGGGGAGACTCGTCGTGGTGCTCGGTGGAGCTGGAGGCTGACAATGGTGGCGTTATGGTCGTGCGAGGTGAGGAACCCGAGAGGAGAGAGGGGCTCGCGTGGGGGAAGGGGAAGCTGTCGTGCGGGACTTCGACGGTGGGGGATGCTCACTGGCGTGAGGGGAGGCCAGTGAGGTAGTCGGTGTCGCCGTTGGTGGCGCACAACGACGCTGGGGCTGAAGAAGGAGATCGGGTGAGGGGGAGGGGGAAATTGAGAGAGAGAGAGAAAGAGAGAGAGCTAGGGTTTTAATCCCAACCCTTCATCTTGGGATCTTCAATATGATCTAACGGTGGGATTTAATACTGATTTGAAAATATAAATATTAACTTAACTAAATGTACTGAGGGGAATTAAGATAGAATATTATTTAAAATAAATTTTAGTTTATAAAATAATATTCTTTCATTATTAATAAAAATGATGAAGTCTTGTTTAATATCTTTAAGAGAAAAAAACCATCTAATTAATTAAAGTTTTCAACATAATTTAAATTCCATAATATTTTAAATAACTGAAATCATTTTAATAAAATGTTCTACAATTATAATATTTTTGGAGCTCTTCAAAAATATTATAATGAGCTCCAAAAATATTATAATTGTCTTAGCTAAAATCAATTTTGGTTCAATAACACTAAAATACCCCATATAAATATTTTCAGGGTATTTAAAATATTTAAGGACTTTAAAACACTAGGCTTACTTTAAAATTAACCGCTATATTTAAAAACACGGCTTCTGTATTTAAAATGCGTAGACAAGACTCGTGACCAATCTAGAAAGAAATGAGCAGGTTATTACATAGCACTTTGCCTAAATAGAGACGTAACCTCACCTTTCATANTTTCACTATACAATAAGGAAAACAAAAAGAAAAAATGATAGATTACAGTTTGGATCAACTCTGGTTGACTTTAATGGCGCGTGAAGGCAACAATATTGTCTCTTTTTAGCCACAAAAGTTCTCAGATTTGGTGGTGGCGCGTAAGCACCACAAGCAGTTGTAAGCGGCGCGTGAGGATCACACACAGTGATTTCCACAAAACTGCCATTATCCTCCAAACTATTTGCAACCTGTTAGTCTTCTTGTGCTACGCATATCTCTTGAGAATTGTCGAAAATTCGTAAATTTGACTTTTTCGATCTTGAAGGAAGAAAAATAGACTAAGAAATGAGAGAATGAAAGGGAGAAGGAGGAGGTAAAATAAGAAATGAGGGAATGAGAGGGGCAATGAGGAGGAAGGCTTCCTTCTTCTCTAGCGAAACTCATATTTAAAGATTTTTCTTAGAGTGAGAGAAATGATTCTGAAAGGGAAAGATAAAGCTTTAGCCGTCTTGCTAATTATTTACCTCTTTATTGACGAGGATATGAAATTATATAAAAACAAAATGATAATTATTATCAAAAAATTATTTATTTGTGATTGGTCATTTTTTTGTTAAAATGAGTCTATTTTCTTCATAAATAGTCATTGATCTTATCGTAAATAACTCAGCATCAATACTGGAAGATGATTAACAAGTATGGGCATTGCATTACAACTTTCACAAACTTTTATAGAAAATATAATAAACAATTAAACTTTTTCAAATATCAAAATAAAAATAACATTTTAAAAATATTTTATTCAACTTTTATTTCATCTCATCTCAAATCAATATCAAAATCCCCCCACATCTTTGCACTAAGCATAACTGGTCAAGCACAATTGTGTTTGATATTATAATGGGAAGAGGTACAGTTGTGTTTGGTTTGGGAGTTCTAGTTGAAATATGTTTATTCTTTAAAATTGATGGGCCCTCATTTTTTGACATTGGCCACAAATAAACAATGTGATTAGTGAAATTTTAAGAATTTTAAAAAATTAATTTATAAATCGATTGAATGATACGCATCTTCACGAATAATTTAAGGTGATAAGATTTTATTTGTTCAAAAATTAGATTCTTCTTACAAATTAAATTTCCCGGCTTAAGTTTGGTTGGAGAAATTTTAAAAAAGTAATGTTATATAACATTATTCATATGTATACTTGTTATTTGTAAAGTGGAGTTTACTAAAATATAATTTTTTATATAAATTTTAGATTTAATTATTTTCTTCAAAAGAAATATGACAAACTTACCTATTTTAAAACTGCAAAATATCGTTTATATGTTAAAGAAGTCAAGACCCGAAAGATAGGCGGATACATGATCTACGTTGTTGTCTGAATTTAAAGTCTCTTTTTTTTTTTTTTTTTTTCAACAAGTAAGTATTTATAGATAAAATTAAAGGATACAAGTTGACTCCCTCCTATTTTCTATAAAGAAAGATCGCTTGGTAATGGTTATTTATTAAAGTCTATTTAATAAAGAGTTATTCTACAGAGATCGATAGGTCTACCGATAGAATACACCGATTAGTACATTTTTATTCGTTTTTAAATATGAAGAAAAAAAAATACCCCAATAAATACAAATACTCGATAAACTATCGTCTGCTATCATTTCTCTTTAATAAACTGAAGCCTCGGGGAGTGCAGGACATGTCAAGAGTCCGACATTATCGTAATTAACGTCATCCTTTTACAACCTAATAAAGGTAGAAAAATAAAGAGAAATTATTTCCAGAAGCAGCAACAATTATTGTGTGCAACGTGTCACCTTTGGGCAGGCTTGGTACAAAAGTCAGAGTGGAGATACAGATTAAGGCCATGACCATTGACCAAGTCGTTCGACATTTCAATGACATTGTTGTCCACAATTTGCACGAAATGTTAAATCCAATGGCTATAAAACTAGCTTCCCCCCTCTTTCAAAGGACGATATTTCTTGCAGATCCTGCTCCACCATCTAAATTAAGAGAAAACCTTCTGACCGGTTGGGCTAATAACCCATTAAAAACAGCCCGCCAATAGTATTCTGCCACGTACGCTTGTCAAGTTAGTGATGGTGTTACCGCACTTCACCCGATTATTTCAACATCCGTGTCTACTGTCTAGCATTTGAATTTCCAGGTTCCCTTTCACAGTGAGTGACCCCCAACTCATGGACTCCTCTCGCGACCGTGGCAAGGAGACGGACAACTTCACCGAATGGTTGCATTTTTTTTTCTTAAACGCTAGCGACTGACTCACCGAATGGTTCCATTTTTCTTATTTCTGAGAATTCTTCTTCTTCGGTTTTCTCTTCTTCTTCTACTTCAGGCTAGAACACTTTCCAATTTCTTCGATTAAGCAATTGCTTTTCTCTTCAAAATACTCTCCCTACCTCTTAGACTGGAATAATCAAAATACTCTCCCTACCTACTGGAATAATCAAAATAAAATCAATTGTAAATATGTCAGCAGTTTTGAAAAATTATATAAACAGGAAAAATTTCAATGCAGAGTAGAGAACGACCTCTTCAAAGTTCGAAGCATGTAGGAAGTTTAGGAACGTATGGATCCATCAGAAATGGAGAGATCTATTTCCCAAGATTTCCGTTCAAAAGCCTCTGATCTTTACAGCACTTTCTTTCATTTCGAGTCCAGGATAAAGAGATGGATCAAGAAGGAGGTTGAAAGCCATCCTATCAATTTCTTTAAGTTGCAAAATTTTATTAAGCCAAATTGGCTATATGGGTAAGCGAAAGTTAGATCTTTTGATTGAAGAAAGATCTTGTTATGCTTTTTACATGCAGTGATTTTTTGACGGGAATGGGTTGAAATCTATCGGACTGAGTTGGTGGCGGTTGAACTTCCAAAGCTCTTGGGCGGCGGTGCAGACGGACGGGAAGAGATGACCAATCCCTTGCAGCGAGCAGTGATTTTCGATTCCGATGGAAGAGATGGTAGGGTCTCGATGAGATGAATTTCAAAAGGCAGGGGCTGTGTGATTCGAACGGCAGGGGAGGGGCTGTGTGATTCCGAAGGAGAGAAGGAGAATGTGTTTTGAAAGGGGCTGTGGAGCTGGTGATTCTCTGCAGGCGAATCTAACTTCTGTCATGTGTAATGTCTGATGTGGCTAATAATTAATGGAGGGCTGTTTTATACCAAAATCGGCCGGACCGGCTAGAAGCCTCTCTCCATAATTAATGTTTTGACTTGTAAAAGATTGTTTTTTTCTTTTCTTTTTTTGACATTTCCAGTCAAATTTCCTTTCTTTTCGTAGGAACCAATCTAAATTGATACTAATTTAAATGAATTAGGAAAAAAATGTCTTAAAATTTTAATCCAAACTTAACAGTTTTAAATGAAAAGAAAAATTCATAATTATTTATTTATCCTTTTTCTCTCACTTAAGAGATCGCAATACAGGATTAATGCCGGTAAAAACGGCAGATGGGTTTCAAAGAGTCGAAGAAAGCAATCATTGGGCAGCCAGAAAGGTGAAACTTTGACCACAAAGCGGACGACATAATGCCTCAGGGAATACAAGGAAACCCATCTTGATCAGGTCTACATCACCTCCCTCCCTTTCTTATAGGAGGCTTTTATTTTCATTTAAATTAGGTTTTTGGGCCTGTAGACTCGAATTGGGTCTCTTCACCTAAACCCAGCTATGTCATTCAAAAAATCTTGTGTTACAATCTTGATAGCCTGGCAATATATATGCCTGATTAATGTTGTTGTTCTGAAGGAGATGGCTCAGTTCACCATATTAACCACACACCCACATGCATAGAGCGGCAATCCATGACACTGTTATATTTATACGCTAGATGGAGCATACGCAAATACTTAAAATGCATATAACAGACCCACAATACTTCATCAAATCAAAAGTTCTCGATGAAAGGATTCATAGTTCAGACATGGAAGAAAAGGAGGGGGCCAGAGAGACAGCTGCATAACTTGAAGGCTAGAGTTTCGTTAATGCGGCACGAGAGAGAGAGAGAGAGAGAGAGAGAGAGAGAGAGAGAGAGAGAGAGATTGGGGGAGCTGTGTGCATGGGTACTGATTTTAATTTTTTTTTTTATAAAAACCGGATACCAGCCTTAAAAATTCGATACCAGAATATCATACCCATATCCGACCCGGGTTGGGCTGGTTAGAGTAGTACTTTTTCGGCCCGAGTTTTAAACAAGTTGCCAATGAGTACATGAGTGCACGAATTGATAGACTTGTAATGTAACACTCAGCTAAGGAATTGGAAGAGAAATTGATTTTCATCAGTAACAAAAACAGTGCTTTATTTGAGAAGTGAGTGGCTAAAACGGTTGACAAAGCTTTTGCAGGAAACTAGTACTTCCATTTATTTATTCTTGTGTGTGTGAATTTCTGCTTGGTGCGCCTAATGATTGTCCTTTTCAGTTTTGTTTCCCATCGTAAATGGTTAAAGATTGATTAAATGGGCCGGGCAATTTAGCCATATTAGAGATAAAGTACCTGCACTAATATGTTCTCTTGTATATAGGCATTGAAGTTGGTGACTGATGCACTAACTAATAATAATGTTGATGTACGTGCTGCAGCTTGCATTTGCTTAAGCTGTCACTACAATATTAATGAGTTTTTGTAATGGTTTGGTAATTGTATCAGTCCTTAAACTGTCACTAAAAAGCATTTCTTGTGACGGTTTATAGAAACTGTCACTAAAGGCTGCCAAGAAATTACATTACATTCAAACGGGTCCTGAACATTCGAACGTTGAGGCTACTTACGTGTGAACGTGGAAACTTTTGATGCCAACATTCAAACGTTAATGATTCACGTTTGAACGTTAATTAATTTAATATTAAAGTTAGATAAGCTAACATTAAAAAAGATTAAGAATTGAAATTCAAAAACAGTAGATATATTAAATAATATTGTTATTACATATAATAAAAATAAAGTACAAAATATGATAAAATTTTGTAAACAACATGATAAAATTGAAAAATACTCGGTACAAATTGTTTACATATATATTAAATTCGTTAGTCAATGTGTTGACCTTTTCATTTAGGATATCTAACCGATGGCCAACCTCGGTGACACTCTGTTGCACATATGTGATCTGTTGGTCGATGTGCGCAGTAATATCTGAGGCCATCGCATCAACCCAAGCAGGGCATGCATCGAGTCAAGCAGGTTGCACATCTCCCGTAGATGTACCCGTCGGCGGTTGACTAGTACTCCCAATATGGGGAGCAACACCGAGCCCAGACTGGGTCGGAGGAACAAGATCTAATATAGGGTCAGGCTGACGTCGAGCATGCCCCCTCCCCTATCCAATGCTCTGACGGTGTGTAGTCATGTCAATGAGGCTGATATGTTTTGTCAACCAATCCCCAGCTTGGGGTTGCACACTAAGGGCTAGTTATAGCGAGGTAATTATGACTCCAAATGAGAGGTTATCCGTGGAGACGATAGTCGCCTCGTAACGGATCCTCTAAAAAATACAACGTGGCAAGTCGATGGGCTCTCCATGTGCCACTCGTATAAGGAATTGTGCGCGAGTGCTGCTAAATGCGGCCTTATATGCCACAGGATCCAAATTTGTTGCAACAATAAGATGCAACATGTCGAAAAAAGGGAGGAGTTGTACCTGGCTAAAGGAGTTCTTCCTGTCGAGCTGCTCTAGGTCTCTCCCAATAAGGATGTAGAAATCCTCATCTCGGCTGTTATCCTCCTCATCAGTACCCTTAGCCTCCCACCGGTCAACTGGGTCAGTAGAGATGCAGAAGTGCCTACATGTGCATCTACTCATGATCCATCCCTAGGCTGAGTATCTCCTGTAGTTGATGTCTCAGTTACGCGACGGATCCCCAAAATTTCGGTGATGACATCTGCCGAGAGCTCAAACTGAACATCGAGTACAGTTATGGTGTGAGAGGATGCATCCTGAGGCATGGAGTATATCCCCATATGAAACTCCCGAACCATTGAGGGGTACATGCTACCCCTCAATATGTAGATACTCGTCCAGCCTCTGGTAGTGAACACGTCTCTAAGGCTCTTATACTCCCATATAAGTTTGTCAAACTTGTTGATCAAGACTTCTCTTTTAGACATCACTGTTCGAGCCCCGATTCGAAACGTGTCCTGTCTTGTTCATGCCTTCCCCCTTTTCCTAGTCGTCAGAAGATGAACCATATCTTGAAAGAAAGAATAAAATTGAGCAATATTAGTACTATGATGCATATTATGTACTGTAATCTAAGTTATTTCAGAAATACGTTTGAACGTAAAATATCACGTTTGAATGTTAACCTTATATGTTGGAACATTTTAGGCTTTTCATTCGCTTGTTAATTTCCTCTAGGATAAGCATTCAAACATAAGATGAGTTTCATTCGAACATGATGCTGGCAAACACATGTTCGAATTAAACCAAGTATACATTCGAATGGTATTAATAAAATAAACAGAAAATTATTACATTCGAATATACAAAACAAAAATGTTCGCATTTGAGCAAGCTCTTGAACGTATTTATTAAAACGTTCAAACATACATTAACTATTAGTTCGAATGTTTCTGACCTTTTGGGAAGGTGAAAGGTTTTACATTCGAACGAATGTGAAATAAACATTTGACCTTATGTGACACTCAAGAATATGAACGATCATACGTGCAAACGATACAAACCTACGTTCGAATGTAAAATACACATTCACATGTACTCTCAGTACGCTCGCAAGTACTATAGAACATTTGCAAGTTATTTAATTAACATGCGAACGTGGTTGCTGTCTTCCTCATTTGAAAGGTCTAACGTTCGAACGCTACGACACAGAAATGACTAAGTCGACTTAGCATTCCCTAACACCTCAAACACAATGAAAGTGGCCAAAAACCATCATAATAATGAAGTATACACTTCAAGAAAGTTTTCTAAGGTGGTCGTTTGGCCATTGGAAATCCTTGGTGGTCGAAAAATTAAGATGAAAGTTTGGCTAGCAATGAGTTTCGGAAACTCCTGAAATCTCTATTAAACATAAAAAAATAAAAAATAAAAAGCTGCCCAAGGGTTAAAGAGGGTTGTCTATCTTTTTTGTGAAATTTGTGGTGGTGTTTGATGGCAATGACGATGGATTTGATGGCGGTTTGTGATGGTTGCAACGAATGAATATGGGTTACGGATTTCGTTTGGAATGCCGTTTTTATTCGGATGAAAGCTTATATACACTTGACATTTGAATGTTATAGTGTGCATGTGCGAACGTCACTTAATGAGTGAGAGAGCCATCCGAACGTTACTATTTGAACGTTATGACATTCGTCACTTAATTCCCCAGATATGTGAATGTTATATTTTTAAGTTCAAACGTTTGTCACTTAATTCCCGATACATTTGAACATTATATTGGTATGTTTGAACGTCTATAAAATAATTTTTATATAATTTATACTAAATAATATATAATTTATAATATAATATATAATATTTGTTATATGTTATATAATCTAATAATATTATTATTGATAATACAGTTGTTATATATCGTGAATATGTGATTATCGATCAAGAATATTATTACTATACTATATTATAAGCTAATAATATATGTTATTTTAATAACACTAGTATATATACTATACTACTACATAGTCCATTAGTATAGTATATATATTATACTAGTCTAGTATTGTTAATATATTAATAACGTATAATTAACAACTAATGCTATGTACTAATATATTATAAACTAATAATATATGTTATACTAACAACACTATGTATTAGTATATATGTTTTACTAATACATAGTGCACTAGTATAGTATATATACTATACTAGTTTAGTATTGTTAATATATTAATAAAGTATAATTAACAACTAATATTATATACTAATATATTATAAGCTAATAATATATGATATACTAATAACACTATATAGTAGTATATAAGTATATATACTAGTACATAGTGTACTATATAGTATATATACTACTACATTGTGTACTAGTATACTAATATTATACTAATGTTATTAATATATTGTTGGTGTATATATAATAAACTACTATTATATATACTAATATATTATTTGCTACTAGCTTATAATATACCATACATTACTATATATACTAGTAAATAATATATAATACATACCCTATACTATATAATATATACATTACTATGTCATATATACATTATTATTTTAGTTAATTATGTTACATATTGTGTGTAATTAGAATATTATATAAACCACTATTGTTTAAAAAATATATAAATATGTAATTCACATTCAAACAATACAAATGTATGTTCGCAAGTGTTGAGGTGATGTTCGAACGTGTTTAAAAATTTGGCAGGACATTTCCTGCGTTAATTGTTAGACAATATATGTGAAACCTAATTTCATTCACGTTCGAACGTATACAACTTAACGTTCTAACATCACACCTTGATGTTCGAAAGTTAAATTATATGTGCGAACGTGAATGAAAAAATTGGTGGGATCTTTCCCGCATGAATTTTAGGAAACTTGGCCTGGCAATGTCATCAACATAACATGCGAAAGTTTTTAGTGGATGTTCTTAATCCATGTGATCTGTGCTTGTTGTGGGGATTATTAATGTTCGGATGTCAACATTTGTACGTGCGAACATTCGTAATTGTTAAAAATAAGACAGTTATTTCAGCAGGAACGTAAAATTTCACGTAACGTTTGAACGTATAGTGTGACGTTCAAACAAACCGATTTTTTGATGCAGTAACTTTTCATTTAAAATGTCGTTGTAATAACTTGTAGAAAGAGGAAAAAAACACAGTCACAGACACAGACACACAGATATATATGTATATATATATAAATGTGTGTGTGTTACCCATCCATCTCTCAGGGGTAATAGGAGCACTACTAAATGAGTTTTTATCTAAAACCCGAACACCATTTTAAATTTAATGGTACGACAAATTCATATTTATCAATTTACAGATTTATCATCTTTTATCTATTATTTTTTAAAAAGTTGATGCGACCAACCTTTACTATTAAATTTAAAGGTAGTTGATATGAATCAACGAAAAAACGTCATCCAATAAATTATTTAAAAATACATAGAACATAAAAAAGAAAGCGTCCACTTATCTAAATAATAATTACTTACTTTTATTCATGGGTGACCACCAACCAAGTTGTTAATTCCACAAGATCATCATCCCTAAAAATTTTGGGAAAAGGAAATGAATATACGTGGGCCTTTTTTTTGTCTCAAGTCTTAATTATCTGAAGAAATATGATTATATTCACTAAAGTTCCTCCAATATGAGTATGTGAATTATTTTTTTGTACAAATATTATTTAAAAAATAAAGAATATTTTTACGTAGATTTACACTTGAGAATATGTATCCGACATGCTAGCTTCATATATAATTGAATCAAACCCTAGAGAATTTAATTAATCCCCTAAATGAAAACTCCTAAATTAATTGAGGGTTTTAGATTGGAACCCTAAACTAATTTAGGATTCCAATCCGAAACCCTAGAGAATTTAATTAAAACCATAAATTAAAACCCCTAAATTAAATTTAGGATTTTGGATTGGAGCCCTAAGCTAATTTAGGGTTCTAATCCAAAACCCTAGAGAATTTCATACCAAAAAATTTACAAATTACAATCATATAAACACATGCACAAATCAATTCTCCACAGCATACAATTCACAATCCCATCCTCCAACTCCTCAATTTAATCTCATCCTCCATAATCCAAATTCCATAACTAAAAAATAAATAAAAATTAATCAGGCATGAGGCACTTGCCTTCGGCGACAGATGACGATGGCGACGGGGCGACAGTGTACGACGGATGAACAGAGCGGGAGGGAGAGAGAGTGGCACCGAGGTTTTGGGTAAGGTGTTTATAGTGATGAGAGAGAGAGAGATGAGAGATGGGGATTGGCAATTTGGGGCTCGCGGGAGCCGGGAGCGGGGGGGACTTAAAACCCAGCCAACATGACGTAGTTTTGCCATTGACAAAACGACGTCATTCTGAGATTGGTAGTTTTTTAAAAAAAACTCCAACCATAAAAACGAAGTCGTTTTGTCCATGGAAAAACGATGCCTTTTGATGACTAGGTCTTTTTTTAAATTATATATATATTTATATTATATATACGGGGGCGGGGCAAGGGTTGAGGCCATCTCGCCCCCGACGAGGTCGGGGGCACCAGATGCGGATGGGGGCACCCGCCCCCAGCATTTGGCGGACAGGGGATCCGCCCCTCCCATATGAGGGTAGGGCAGACAGGGGCAGGGCCCTGCTACCCGCCCCTAGCAGAGGGAGGGGTGGGCAGTGCTAATCCTCTTTGGTGTGGTCTCAAAAGGGCTGTGGGAAAGTGAAGGGTTGGACGTGGGCTTGAGGTTTGGGGCGTAGGCGGGTTTTGAGGGAAGAGAGGAGTTGCAACTTGCTTTATGGAAACTCACAGAAAAAATAGAGACGTAAGTCAAGTAAGAAGAAAAATAAAAATAAAAATGTTGGTGAGAAGTGACTGGGAGGAGAGAAATATGGGAAGAAAAAAGATAGGAAGGATAGAGAGAAGAAACCATGGGGGGTTGCGGGGAAAAAGGGGATAAACGTGCTGTTGTCCATGTATGGGGTTTGCAATGAGTGGGTTTTTGCATTAAGTGTGTATATAAATTTATATATAAAAGGCTGAAACCCTAGAGAAATGTAGGAAGAAGCGTACATGGTTTGGAGCTTTAACGGGTTTTCTCTTGATTCTTCTTGGGTTTGGTTTAGGGTAATGGTATAGGCTTAAGCCTTCTACCATCCGCACGAGTTTTTGATCCTTTGGGTTTTCAAAATAAAATGTAGCCCATTAATACTATCGTAACACTAATTTACTAAATCAGGTCATAAAATAATTTTTGAACACATGGGTTGAATTAAAATTTCCCGTTAACCTAGAACATTATAGCATATGGGCTCATCCAAAATTATCCCATAAACTCCCAAATGAGGTGTCCGAAATATTGGCCCTTAAATGTACTTTATGCCCCAAAATAAAATTCATATACCACCAAAAGAAATTTTGGGCCCATGGCCTATTAAAAAATACTCATTAAAAATCTCAAGTGGACTTTCCATACGTATTAACCTAAAAAATTTATAGAACGCAGGCTTGGCTTGGGCTTGGTGCTCGGCCCGAATGAAGTGTTGGGTGAAGCGTTGGGAATGAAATCTGAAGTTGTGATGTTGTGGTTTGAATTGTCTTGTAATTATTAGTTTGTTTAGACTCACTTTTAACACTTTTATCATGTCATTCACTTAATTACCTATTGCATGTCATTAACAATTTCAGTAATTGTGCTCTAATAATGTTTATGCTGAAAATATGAAAAATTGGTGGTTTTGGTGTCAAAAAAATGATTTTGTGAGTGACGTCTCCTAGGTTGTCGTTAGGCGATAGCAAGCTCAGATGAGATCGTAATGCTCTCGGGCTGACTTTGTGGCCTTTTTGGTCATGTTTGCGTCAGGCGCGAAGTTGGACATCGCTCGTTATGAAGTCACGCATGGTCGTTACTCGTGATGTGATGAAGGTAGCCAGAGTGTGCGGATGGTCCATAGAGGAGATCATGGTGCACACCTTAATTAAATGGTGACTTTTCAAAAGAAAACATGATTTTGAGTGCGTGGTGCTTTTTTGTAAAATTTGGGAAGGTACTGATGTTTTATAATAATGGTAAATGTTAGAATTCTCTGTAATTCCCATTGTTGCATAATTTCGCATTTTGTTTCACTTACTGAGATTTTGCGAAATCTCACTGTGGTGTCTTCATCTATGTCTGTAAAACCGTAGACTTTGATGGAGAGGACGATTATGAGCTTGGATGTTCGGTTCCACCTAAGGAGTGAACACTTGGGGGCCCTTTTTCCCCTTGGTGTAGTTTTTATTAGTTGGTTTAATTTAATTTGATGACAGTATTATTTTTTTTAAATGTTGATGTTTGGGAGATTGGTGGCTTATGGTTTTTGTTGGTGATGTAATTTTAAATTCTGATACTGATAGCATTCCTGACTGTCCTTTTTGTTTTTGCTGTTGTGAATTAATTGCACACTATTATATTGCATGCTTGCATACACTTGCTTCCACAGTGTGCTAGGGATGTGTGACCCGAGTGGCCAACACCCCGGCGTCGCGAATTCTGCCAAAACACAAGTGGGGGTTGAGGGCACCACATAGATTTTTCGGTTGCATTTTGATGCTGAGGTGAACTTAGATGATTTGTGTTGATCTGTAAATAGTAGTCTTTTGTGGGTCGCATTGAGATTTATTTGAATGCAAATAGGTTGAAATATGTGTTTAAATGTATGAAGTTGATTGAGATGAGTTTAACTTTTTTTTAGAAAATTGAAAAATTAGTGGGTCCTATTGTTAACTTCGTGTTTTGTACACCTTTGGATTGGGTTCTAACAAATCAGATATGAGTCTTTAAACCTGCACACTCAAGAAAACAAAGGAAAGGGGGCTTGGTGATGGTCGGGGAGTCTCGGATGCTTAAGTCAATATATTTCCTTAGTAATTTGTGCTAGAGTAAGATAGCTTAAAGAGACTTCTTCGTACCTAGGGGTCATCTTTTATACGAGGTTTTTGGGGGAGGGGGGATATCTCATACCTTGCCTCAACGAGCTCATGTAACTTTGACTATTATTTGGTCAGAATCCTTTAATGCGATGTGGCTCTTGGGATGGTGCCATCAAGTGGCATCAGAGCTCGGGGAGTGGCGTCATTAATGCGGCGTGGCTCCCCGGGTGGGCTTTAGCCAGTGGGTGATCATCGCCGAGTCTTTCCATACCTTTTGTCAGGAGATCGAGGGTTCTCTGTATCTTTCACCTGCCTGTCTGTACTGGTTCTTGAGTACTAGTTGTCATTGGGGGGTGTTAGGGCGACGAGTCCCATTTATCCCTATCTTTCATCTTTCCTGCATTGGGGTTGCTTCACGAGTTGGTTTAACTTATTGGTCGAGTACTTCGAAGGGATCTAATAACTTCTTTTGAGGAGGGTTGCTGGGTGGGGTTGGTTTAACTTATGGGTTGGGTACTCCGAAGGGATCCAATGACTCCTTTAGAGGAGGGTTGCTGGGCCGAGTTGGGCCCCTCTAGATTTCTCATGGGCTCGTCACATGGGCCAAGGGAGGGAAAATCCCTTTACAATGTCAAATGCTTATTGCTTTATTAGATTTTTGTTTGATATTTGTCGTATCTAGACTGAAAATTGGATTGAATAATGAAATTGTTAATTGAGATTGTGATTGAGATTTAAAATTGGTTTTTGCACGCGATCTAAATTCCAATTTTCATTTCCTATTTATGAACCATTTCTAATTAATCTTCAAACTCATAAGTTGGTGCCTCATGAAGCTTAATAAAAGAAAATACTATTCATCCAGAAAGGCATAAACTATTATTCATTTTCCATTTTAAACCTTAAGCTACGAAGAGTAGTTTTATTTAAGCATTCTAAACTATCAATGTGCTTCTCCTTTTTCTCATAAAGTACTATCAATAAAATGATCGGAAAATAATAAAAGATTAATGATCGGAAAACTAAACCATAAAATTATCAGTAAATAATCTTTGGTGTCGAACAGTTTTATACATAGTAACACAAACAAGTTCTTTATTTTACTTTTTTATTTTTTAAGAAACGAGGATAGTACTCCAATTTTTATTGATAATACTCATTTATGGCATAGTAATACCAAGGCTTATACAAGAGGGGGCTTGAGATCAAGTTCAAAGTCAAGCTACCACCCATTGTCCTTGATGATGGTTTGGGGGATATCAAACCTGAACATGACAGTTTTCCACAAGAACTTAGTGATGTTGGTGGCTCTTATCAGTAACCCGCTCTCAGAACCTTTCTCGCCAGGGCTCTCCTGCCTAAGTAGTTTCTACACAACCCTTCATGGATCTCTGCCATCATGTATTGAACTTCATTTGGTGATATGCACCTTGGTAGGGGCAAGGAGAGACCTCGTTTGCAAAAGGTCTCGTCCAAGAGGATGAATCTGGTTGCTTTATTCCTTACTTTCCTCGCCTCTTCTTTCTCAGTTAGTATTCCCCAATGGTTAGGAACTTTGTTATTGCATATGCCCACTCGAGTCCCCTCATTCACACTTCCAAGACTTTGAGTCCAAAGGCAGGGATTCCTGCCACTTTGCTAATCACCACCCAAGGTAGTGTTGTATCACCCATCCTTAATGTTGCCCACGCTAACTTATCTGCCTTCTAGATTTCCTTTTGGGAGTCTGCCTTATGGAAAATTCTAGAAGTAGTCGTGCTCCTCCCATACTATCCGTAAATAAAGTTGGAGCCTTTTCACATTTTCGCCACGTATTCTCCTTTGACTTGGTTCCCTACCACTTGGGAGTCTCTGTTCACCTCCACTGCCACTGCTCCCAACATCCGTACTACGGCTAGGACAGCCAGTAGGGCTTCGTATTCGACTTCGTTGTTGGTGGTCTTGAATTCAAGTCTTATCGAGTAATAGATTTCCTCGCCGGAGTTCAACACTATGTACACTCCTACTCCCCCGCCTGAACGGTTGGACTTGCCATTGACATAGACTTTCCAAGGATGTTCGGTCGGTTGGTTGGGTATATCCTCGTGGGGGCTAACCATTACTACAAAAAAATCTGCAAGTGCTTGCCCCTTCATGGAGGTTCGGGGAATGTAGCTGATGTTAAACTCGTTGAGCTCGATCGATCAATTAACCAACTCCAAATGTGTCCAGTCGTTGCAGTGCTTTCTTGAAGGGGGCTTTGAGCAGCACTCTTATTCAGTGCGCTTGAAAGTAAGGTCTCAAGTGGCAGGTAGCTACAACTAACGCGAAACCTAGCAGCTGCTCCATAGGGAGGTATCTAATTTCGACTCTTTTCAATGCACGACGGGTGTAGCAAATCAGTCTTTGAGTTCCGCTCTCCTCCCGCACTAATCTTGCCAAGATGGCCTCGGGTGTGACGGACAGATCTAGGTAGAGAGTTTCTCCCTACACAGTTTGGCTCAGGAGGGGAGGATTAGAGAGGTATTTTTTGAGTCAAGCAAACGTTACATTGCACTCATTTTTCCAATCGTACACTTTACACATCACTCGGAGAAACGATAGGCACTTGTCCAATGATAGTGAAACGAACATGCTAAGCGCCTCAATCCTTCTCGCTTGCTTCTGAACCTCATTGAGATTTTTGGGGTGCTAAATGTTGACGATGGCTTGAATCTTCTCCAGATTAGCCTTGATTATCCTTTCTGAGATCATGAAGCTGAGAAACTTGCCTAACTCCACTCCAAAGGTGCATTTCATGGGGTTAAGCTTCATCTTTACTTTCGTAAGACCGCGGATGTCTATCTTGAATTGCAGTGTGCTGCTTCGAATTTTTGTGTTTTACGAGCAAGTCATCCACGTAAACTTCCATGTTTTGTCTGATCCTTTATTTAAACATCCGATTTACTAGCCTCTAATAGGTTGCTTTGACCTTTTTTAGTTCGAAGGGCATCACTTGGTTACAATATAGTCCTCGGTTCATTATGAATGTTGTTTTTTCTTCATCGCTTGGGTTTATCCGGATCTAGTTATACCCGAAGTAGGCATCCATGAAACTTAGGATTTTGTGTCCGACAATGGAGTCCAGGATCAAGTCAGTTCATGGTAAGGGAAAGTTGTCTTTGCCTTGTTTAGGTTGGTAAAGTCGATACACATCCTCACTTGTTGTTCCCCTTCTTGACCAAAACCACATTAGAGAGCTACTCTCGGTACTAGGCCTCCCTAGTAAACCCCATAGCGAGTAGGCGGTCAACTTCCTCTGCTATGGCCATATGCTTTTCGGTGTGAAGCTTCTCCGCTTCTGTCAGACTTTCTTGTTGTCTGGATTCACACTCAAACAGTGCTCAATCACGTCCCTTTCAATTCCGAGCATGTCTTCATGACTACATGTGAAAACATCTTTATGTTTGATCAACAACTGCTTCAACTATGATCTCACCTTGGGCTTCATCCTAGTTAGGGGTGTTCATCCGGGTTACGATCCGGGAACCCGGGTTTCAAACCCGGGCCGGAACCCGGGCCGGGTTAGACCCGGGCCGAAACCCGAGTGAATCCGGGTTTTTCAAAACCCGGATTCCGGGTTCCGGGTTGAACTCGGTTTTTTTTTTTTTGAATGGAGCTTTAGAGACTACACTTAAAATAATTTCTCAGCAAAAAAAGTAGTAATTTATAAACTATCTTTTTGGGTTTGGAATAAGTTAATTCAAAGTGACCCAAATTCTGATTCGACAAAAACAAAAAGAAGCTAGCAGCACCATTCCTCTCTTCGTTGACGACATGTCTCGATTCTATTTGCCTAACCAAAGTCAGCAGTAATGCATCCATGATAGGCGATCCAAATCCTCTCCTCTCGGACTTGGGAGTCTTTAAGAATTTGAAATTCAAATCAATCTCCGAACCCACAACCACGTCATAACAGAATCAGGAATTAATTGCTTTAATTTCCTTTTTCATTTGATTGAGAAATCTCTTACGTAACTTTACATATATGCATAAAAGAAAATTCCACGAAAATTTCATTATTTTATAGAATTTAGGAAATTACGCTAAATTATGACATAAATTATGCAGCATAAATTACGAAAATAAATTATGGCATCGTGGAAAACAATGCTGCATGCAATAATTGAGAGCTGCTTTGATTGGGTGGATCAAATATAATAGATATTTTGCATGACAGTTTTAAACATTAAATTGTAAATTTATTTATTCCTTTCTTAAAAACTTATTTCTTAATGAGCAAGTTAATATCCAAATCAATTAATCTTGCCTATTTTTCTGTAAAATAAAAAAGGAAAGATCCAAACATTCAAATTGAAAAAAAAAAACCAGGTTCCAGCTTTAAAACCCGGTACCCGGACAGGGTGTACCCGGGTTTTGGAACCCGGATTCCGGCCCGGATTTGTTCCGGGCCGAGAAAAAATTGGGCTCGAATGAACATCCTAATCCTAGTTCCTATTCTTGCCTTCCTTTTAGGGTGAGCTTCAACTAATGTAATAAGCTCAATCTAATGTAATAAGCTCCAAGAGCTCGACGGCCTCCCCTTGTTTTTGGTTTTGCTCATCCCTAGTCTCCACCACTCCCTCGATGAGCTCAGGAGGTGGGGGAGGAGCTTTCTCTTCCATTTCTGTAAACCTTTACTCCTTTGCTCAAGGTGGATTCCTGATCACAATCGCCTGAGACCATGTCATGGCAGGAGTACGAAAGGCACGCTAATCAATCAAGATTCCATAGACAGCACCAAATGTTAAGGACGTGTTTCACACCTGATGGTCTTCACGCCTGACTTGTATCAAGGAAGTTTGGTAGTCGAGAGTGCCAGAAAACACATATGATGCCTAAGTTAGTTTTGCAAGAGAGAGAGAGAGAGAGAGAGAGAGAGAGATTTTTATCAAACATAGAATTATACATGTATCAAGGCTTTTATGGCACCTTTTCCGATGGGGTCACAGTTCTCTCTGTGCCTAGGGTGTCCACCCCTTGCTCTGGGCGGCATGTCGTCGCATTTAATGCGGTAGTTTCTTTCAGAGACAAGATCTCCCATCGGGATCTCCTGCATACAGCCCATTCGGGACATTTAATGCGGTGTGGTTCCCAGTGAGTTATCAGGTCATAAGTGTGCTCGTGTGTGAACATTGTCCCTTCTCCCTATGTTGGTCTAGGCCCTCTGCTTCTTTATCAGTCGGTGGGCTTATAACATTTGGATTTTGGGCCTTAGTCAAGATGGACCGGACCCAGCCCTACGAGGGACGAATACTTCCCTCCAGTGACAATAATGGTTATATTTACTTCTAAAAAACGTTTTGCAAAATTTATTTGATAAAATTCTACCTAGATCGACAATGTCTCAATTGAGGTGTTAAAATCTTAATTAGGAATTATGCTTTACAAAATGATAGCAATTATGAATTTTGAATAAAACATAATGTAAAAATTTAAAATAGACTTATTTAATTAAATTTTAAATATAAAAGGAAAAATTTACTCATCATCACAACTTCCATCATCCTCCCATCATCTCATGATGTGGCATTACATGATTGAAGATAAGTGAAATATAATAATCTCCAATCATGTAATGCCACGTCATGAGATGATGAGAGGATGATAGAAGTTGAGATGATAAGTAACATTTCTTAATCTAAAAACCGCCTCACTTAAGATTTTCTCTTTAAGACCCTACAATTTATTGAGCCGGTCCCACATGCCCAGTGATGTCGTTTGAAAGTAACCTTGGAGTCCAACAATTAAGTCCCCATTCCTTCAAAGGCGACACTCATTGGGCTTGTAAACGGGATAAGGACAATCTTAGGCGCGTACTAAATGTGCATCTAAAATATGCACATCGGTATAAATGATATTTTTTTAAATATTTTTTAATTATTAAAATATATATATATATAAATTTAATAATAACCACTTTTCTTATAAACTATGAAAGAAAAATAAAAAATATATGAATAAACACATTTAATAAAAATATTTAAAAATCATACTATCATTTATCAATAATCCTCAAATATATCCTCAATTATTGCCAGCCCGGTTTACCGCAGCAGGACATAGAAAATGGTGCTGCTACACCTACCGAAGTCTCCACTGAGTTTTTTTTTTTTTAAAGAATTCTTTAAAAATTTAAAAATAAAAATAAAAAATTCATAAAAACAGAATTTTTAATCATTAAATAAAACATTTAAAAAAATTTAAAAAAAAAATAAAACAATCGGGTGAGACTCTCGTGGAGATTCTCTGTGAGAATATCATTTCCCTAAAAAGGGATCACGTACATGTGCTACCTACCCGAACTGAGGTGAAGCATCAGAGCTTTCATTACCTGAGAAACATTTATTTTTGAATCTTTTTTTTTTTTTTCCTTCCAAAGGTACTTCATTAAAACAAACGATCCATATAAAGGTCCAAATTAAAGGAAACAAATAAAAAAGGAAAAATTACAAAGGGGTGTAGGTCCTTCCCACTATGAAACTCTAAAAAACATTGATGAATCCAATTAATAAGTATTTCTCCAAATACCGATTTGGAGGATACTCATTGCGCAATTTGATGCATGCATCGGTTCTGAGCTTGATATATTTTTGTTACTTCCCAATCTTCAAAGTTGCTAAGTAGCACTCTTGAGTCTTGAATTATCCCTTCTATTGCCCAGTTTGAATTGTTGAGAGGATTATTCAAAGCTGAAATCACTACTTGCGAGTCACCTTCAATGTTGATGCTCTTCCATTCCTTTTATGTTGCCAAACGGATGCCTAACAAAGCTGCTAAGGCCACACCACTATTAGGGTTACAATTGCTAGTGAAATCAGTTGCACATGCTACTATATTCCCTAAACGATCCCTACATACCGTGGCTACAGTACTACTAGAACATCTAACAGCTACATCAAATGAAACAACAATCTTACCTCTAGCAGGTGGTATCCAAGGGGTAACCCCACTATTGATTTTCTCATCCCAAGGCCTATTGTGTTCTTGATAAATTTTAAGAACATTCTTAATGAAGTGGTCTATAGGAACGGTTGGAGAACCATGGACAACTTGATTTCTGTAGAACTAGAGACAATCCATAGCTAAGATTGCAAAGATTTGGAAATTTTGAGAATCTTGGGACTGAATTTGCAACTTAGTAACTAGCTCTACAATAGCAATTATCCAACTAGTGATATCATGCCCCACTAATCTTTCAATATTTAAGGGCCAAGGGGATTGACGCCAAAGAATCCTTGAGTAAGAGCATCTAAGAAAAAGATGAGAAACAATTTCATCCTCAGAATTACAAATAGGACAAAGGACTTGATCATCATTAAGAGCAATGCACTGCCTAAACAAGGAGCGAGTAGGCAAAATATTGTTTATTACATAGCTTGAGGCGATCCTAAATCCTTAGAGCCCACAGATTCTTCCAAGTTTGTGGAGGATGAAGATTGACTGGATTGGGAGGCTGGGAGATTAAGGCAGCGTAAGCTGACTTGACCGAGAAGTTGCCACTCAAATGGTGAAGCCACTTAATCTTGTCAAAGAGGTTTTGGAAATTGTATTGAGCAAGATGAATCTTATCAATCTCTCTAACTGTGTCCTCAGAGAATAGGGTTTGAAGAAGAAGAGAATTCCATCTTCTTGGTTCTTCCATGGTCAACTCATAAACTTTTAAAGTAGGGTCTTTGATGATACTTGAAGAGGAAGGAATAGGGATATGAGATGGAATGGAAGGAATCCAAGAATCTTGCTAGACAGTTGTATTAGCGCCATTGTTAATTTGATTACAGTAGCTAGTAGCCAGAAAACTCCCTTGTTTTGCCAGACCTTTCTAGAATTTGGAATCACTTGGCTTAATATAAGTTTGAAGCCAAGAATTGTTGAGGAGATATTTACTGGAAAGCACTGACTTCCATAAACTAGTGTTGGAGTTGAGAAGGGACCAACCAAGCTTGCACAGAAGTTGAGAAGGGACCAACAAGAGCCCTATTAAAGTTAGCACTAAGTCTCAAGCCCAATCCTCCCATCGATTTGGGCTTACAAATAGAGCTCCAAGCCTTGGGGTTGAAGTTATGAGTTTTCTTTAGATCAAACCCCCACCAAAATCTCCTAAAAGATTTATCATTGCTACTAGTAATAGTCTTGGGAAGGAGAATGCTTGACATTGTATAAGTAGAAATTGTGCTAGCTACCGATCTAATCAAGGTGGTTCTACCTGCTTGTGAGAAAAGCTTTGCTTTCCACCCGCTAGCTTTTTATTGATTTTCTCCTGAATTTCCTCAAAATGATTTTTGTTACTTCTATCCCAATTCAGATGAAGGCCAAGATATTTGAGTTTATTAGGAGACCACTTAAGATCCAAGACATTTTTTATTTCCCTAACTATGGAAGGGGAAGTAAGCTTGCTGAAATGGGTCAAAGATTTTCCTTTGTTAACCTTTTGGTTCGACCAATCAGAATATTTATCAAGGCATTTCAAAAATGAAGTTACATTTCTACTTGAGGCAGATCCAAAAAGAATTAAGTCATCCGCAAAAAGAAGATGAGATATTCGAGGTCCTTGTCTACCCATCTTGATGCCTTTTATATTCCTCATAGTCTCCTCTCTAGTGATCAATCTAGACCAAAGTTCACATCCTAAGATGAAGACGAAAGGAGAAAGGGGGTTTCCTTGTCTCAAACCCCTAGCAGGTTGAAATCTCCCACATGGTTTCCCATTGATAAGAATGGAGAATGAAACAATTGTGATGCAGGTTCGAATCCAATTAATAAAAGTTGGGTGGAAACCTAGACACTTTAGGGATTCTAGGAGAAAGGTACATTCCATAAAATCAAAGGCCTTTTCTATGTCAATTTTAATGGTCATCAATCCCTATTTTGTCAGAGTTATTTTTCATGAAATGAAAAATTTCTTAGGCCACTATGGTATTCTCTTGAATGACCTTTTCAGGGATAAAAGCAGATTACCACGGAGAAATAAAGTTTCTAAGGACCATTTTGAGCCTATTTGCTAAGATTTTTGCAATAAACTTATAACACACATTTGAAAGACTTATTGGCCTAAACTGATGAACATTGATAGCCGAATCAGTCTTTGAAATTAACGCAATATGTGTATGATTAAGGTCTTGCAAGAGGAGACTCGTAGTGAAGAAGTGTCTTATAGTATGAATGAGCTACTCACGAATAACTTCCCAGTAATACTTGTAAAAGAAGCCTTTAAACCCATCAGGACCTGGGGATTTAGATGAAGGTGTTTGCTTGATGGTTGCCATGATTTCTTCTTCAGAAGGAATTCCACAAAGAATATCATTATCAACGGAAGAAAATATTTTGTGGGAAGAGCTGTTCTAGATCAGTCGGGAAATTGGGATTGGAAGATTGATATATCTAACTGGAATGATCTAGGACCATAGTTTCAATGGTGGCTGGATTATTTTCCCACTGATTGGAAGAGTTCTTGAGAAATTGAATATCGTTTCTCCTTCTAAGCATAGTCATATGAAAAAATTTCGTATTGAGGTCCATAGTTGTTAACCATTGAAGTCTAGACTTCTGTCTCTAAAGAATCTCTTCCCTTTTCAATTGTTCAAACAAACAAGTTTCCAAGTGTTGCTCAAGAAGGATTTTCTGACTGAACTTGGGACAAACGATGGTTGAGACTTATAATGGAGGATTGAATATGTCCAAAACTTTCTCTAGTCCAAATTTTGAGTGTGATATCACAACTTTTAATTTTTAGAGAGAATAGAGAAAGGAGAACCAGTGAAGGCTTTCTCCTAACTTCTTTTGACAACCTTGAGGCAATTCGGGTCACAGGCCCAAAATTTTTCAAATTTAAAAGAACTTGGAGCTTTCCTCGCAACTAAGGTATTAAGCATGAAAGGAGCATGATCATAGGTGTGAATTGGAAGGTGCAGATTTTTTGTGTTAGGGAAAAGAAGAGTACACTAATAAAGCCATTACATTACTATTAACAAAAACTAGTTCCACATCCATACCCATACGCCACATACATAATAGACCTCCCCATTTCTTCGGGGTAGGGACATGCATATACATAGAGAAACCAAACCTATGAACAATACTAGTCGTATTGCCATTACTTAACAGAGTTTCAGAAAGGAAAATTAAATCAGGGTGATGTTGCCTGATTTGTGCCATCAAACTTTGAATTGCTAGAGATCGGGAAATACCTCTACAATTCCATGATAAAAGCCTTATATCTGAGGAGGTGGCAGGTTGTGGCCCACCACCTCAGTCACTAAACCAACACAAGTATCTTTCTAAGCAGAGTGAGTGCAAGTTTTACCAACCATTGTAAAACCATCCAAAACTGCTTCAGCTAATTTCACCAACATTCTCTCTAGTTTTACAAGCTTCCTGGCACCACGCGATTTAATGATTACTGCTAGAGTCTGATTAGCATCTTCAATATCTCTGATTTTGGTCTGCAGCTTGGGATATTTTACCATCACATGCAACACAGTTGCCCTTTTTTTTTTTTTTGGTGGAATCTCCTCATCCGAATGAGCTAGGCTCCTCTTTGCAATCCACTCACATGTTTCCAACAGGGATTTAGGATCAGTTGCAATGAGTAGGGTTTTTCCTTCTTCATTTGTGAAAGGAGAGGAAAGAATTTTTATATCGAATTCCAGAGGGTTTGGGATTGGGGTTAGCTTTTCAAGTGGTGGTGAAACAAATCTTTTCTTTTGACCAGACCCATCATTGGTTTCCTCTAAGCTTGGGCTTTGTTTTGGACTGGCTTGAACCTTTGTGCTTGGGCTTAGAGTATTTTGGGACATGTGAGGGTTTAGAATGGGGTGGTACAACTAAGGTGGGATCATTATTTTGGGTAAAAGAGTGCAACCTGATTTTGCATTTTCTTGAAAGTGGCCCCTCGATTCTGAATACCATGCTCCTCAGCCGTATTAGTCTTCACTTCCATATGGGCCTTCTACACTTGGCCTTGTAAAAAATCGAAGTTCCTCAGTATCTGCTGATAGACTGAAGGGCTTTGACAGGGCTATAGGTTGGGCTTTTTACTTAACATCATTGGCTCTGGTTTATGGACTTTAAGAGGCTTCTAGCAGGCTGCTTCAATGGGAAAGCGGTGTTGTTGTAAAGATGGAGCAAATGGGAGGCCGACTGCATTGGAGAATTAACTAAATGTCCAAGGATCTCTTGAGGTAGGCTTGAGATGGGTTTGTTGTCAGAGTGAATTAAGTTTGGGCCTGGGAAATTAATTGGGTAGGCAGAGATTTTTGTGGCCCACTGTTCATCTTCTCTCCCGGTTTGCTTCAACTGTTCCAGATGGTTTTCAGACTCCATTGGAGCTTTACCACAAGCTTGACTACTCCATGCATCCACCTTAGAGACCCCATCAAAAATGATTATTGTGTTACCACTATTTTGAAGCTTTGAATAACAGTTAACTTTGTCAACGAACATTTTTCCTTTCCCTTTATTGAAAAAAGTCTTCTCTGTTGATGCTTTTGATTGAGACATGTTAATGCAGGGCTCCCTAAACCGAACTGGTGGTAAAGATGCATGAGGAACAAATTTTTTGTGAACTGTCCTGGGTCCTTGGATGTTAGAAATATTCTGCCTTTGCAAATGCTCCAAATTACCTACCTGAGCACCTTGTGTGTCTGGGAGCTACACCTCATTCCTTTCTTCAGCTAAAGGCAATTTTAACCCCAGAAGGGTCCCGCAGCTACTTGTTGTTGCTTTTCCACAAGCTGCCTTGGAGTACGTCGATAATTGGATTTTTTGGCTCTCATCCAAGGTCCATATCTGGACTAGTTAGGAACCGATGCATGGAAAGGACATGCTTGAGCAACATGGCCCAGGGTGCCACAGTAATAACAGAAATAGGACAAATGCTCATATTTAAGCAAGTCTTTTCGACCTTAACACGCAAATACCTCCTCAATGCTACACCAAATATGGAGGCTCTATCAACTTCAAGCAAGTTCTCCAGCACAATGCCAATACGTTCCGCATTTTGGTTAGTAAGCATTCCTAGAGGTAAACCATTGATTGAATCCAAAAAACAAATGTTTTTAACTATACTTCCTGGATACTCAGACCCGGCGACTATTTTTTCAGGACCATGTGAAAGCCTTTGAAATTCCATGGTCTATTCTCTAGTACCCTTTCCTTATCTTGTTGAGATGGGAATGTAAAGATGAAGGTATTTGTTTCAATATCCTCAATCATAAGCCTTATTATGAAACTCAATATAGCCTTTATAGTCACATGGAAGGTGTTTTTATTGAAAAGCTTAGCAGAGACAAGCTTACCAATGAAGGACAAATTGGAGAATTTTTTCACCATCACCATCTCCAGCTCTAGATGAAGATCTTCCCATGAAAGAGCTTGTGCTTGACTGATGAGATTGTCAATTCCTTCCTCTATTGCAGCATAGTGACTTCTCTATTTGAAGAGAGGATACCCAAAGCAAGGGTTTCTGGAAAAGGAAGGTGAAGGGAGGATCTGGTTGGTGGCTTGGAGTAATGAGGGGAAAAGGAGGTTGGGAGGGTTGACTGGAAGTTCAAACAAAAAAGATTTGAGAAACAGGTTGTACTCTGGGACTACTGTGAGGGGCTTAACTCATTGTTGAGATGGAGAGGACTCACCTTAGTTTTGAATTACTGATCTAACAATTCACTGAAAATGACTAGCAATCGAATCTTTCCAAAACCCAATGGGGTATTTGTTATGCATAATTCGAAGTCTTCTCGCTTGAAAAAAACCAGCCGTCTTTCGACATACAATGATACACAGAGAATTGGATTTTATGTTGCAAGCATAATACCTTACGTACTAAAGCACCAACGGTGTGAGTAGAAAGTAGTAGAAAGTATATATATGCCGATGCTTAGAGCATTCACAATGGTTCATTTATCTTATCCTTTAAAATACATCACTAAACTTCACATTTTCTATTTTAGTAACTGATTTTTACAATATATCATATATTAGCTTATCTATTTTTTCTTCACATTTAAATAATATTTTTTATTCTTTTTAAACATTTCCTTTCTACCAATAAATTTGTAATATCCATAAATTCTTTAATATTTGCAATATATTATTATTTACAATGTCATATAATTCAGTCCTATACACACAAAATAAAAATATATAAGCCAAATAAAAATTAAAAATAAAATAAATATGAAAAAATTGTATAAATAATATTTTCAAGATATTTTTTTAGAAATGAATAAAATAGAGGTGTTTTAAATGATGAACAATAAAAAAAATTTGTATTGAAATGTAAAAGTAAAAGGAAATGAGGGAGTAAATGAAGTATAAATAATAAAAAAATTGTTTGAAGGATGAATAGTACACGCTACATGTAGCGGGTTACTGTAGCAATTTGTATTTTACATGTTTTTTTACATAATCGGATGGAACTCATTTTATGAACAATTTTTTAAATAATTTACAATTTTTATATTATACATAAGTCACTGAGAATGCTCCTAGGTAGTGTTACCTAACCTCGGTGACTATCGACTAGCTTGCAACCTTCTTAGCCTTCTTCTTGTCAGACTGATTATCAAGTTTCATTTGATAAGCATGGTACCAGCAATGATACACTGCTTGAACTTTTGAAGCGGCAAAACTTTTCATCCAAATTGGAGTTGGTGACCACTCTGAACTTGCTAAACTTCCACCAATGATAATGTATCAAATACTATATTTTTCTAGCCATAAGAGCAAAAGCTTCGACTTTTGTATGGCATTTGAGAGTCCTGGTCAAGAAGGGGAGGTTGGATGGGTCTAGGAAGGAGGGAGAGTTGAACACCCATTTTAGTAGTTCAACTCCATAGAAATCATCGGTTCTAAGACACCTAGTTTGACTATGAGCAGGACTAGTTGTATAGGTTTGGAAGGGCTTCAATATTCACAAAGGCCCGCGGGGTGTTTTCCTAGGCCTGGACCACCACGGCCCGACAAGACACCTGAGGCATAACGGATGGATAACTCTAAGGAACAGGTAAACTCGAAGGACCAAAAGAAGGTAAAGTCTCTATTTAAAGAGGCAGGTACGCTAATAAAGCTAGATCATATTTGGCTTTGAGATTACTCACATCGTTATTGACTTAGGCATTGGAGGGTCCCCTTCACTACCCCCAAGCTCTCTAACTCTTTGGTTGCAGGAGATTGAGAGTGCGCATTGGTGAAACACGTCCTCAGCAATTGGCGCCGTTTGTGGGATACTAATATCTTGCAATCAACGTGCTTGTCACATGCCTACCACCACTCAATCTCAAGCAACTAGAGATCAGGAGGAGGCTTCTCAAAATATGGAAGGAAGACTTGCAGAAATGGAGGAAATAGTAAAAAAGCTCACCACAGATGTCGACTCACTACGGAAGGAGAACGAGGTCCTCAAGGTGAAGAATGGACCGTCAGGAGAAGACACGACACCCAGTTATGCTGACAGGGTGGAGATGGAGGCACACAGCGCGGGCGCTAGTAAGGCTCACCAAGAGGAAGAGGACATAAAGAAGCTGCACTATGACTTGCGTAGCCTGATGAATAAGTATGAAGAAATGACCAAAAAGATAGAGACATCATCTTCAGTTGTTCCGCTGTTAACCAACACTAACTTGCCATACACTTCGGAGATCATGGCAGTACCGTTTCCACCAAAGTTCAAAGTCCCGTTGATAGACATGTACGATGGTTTCAAAAATCTGGTGGAACACTTGGAAACCTTTCAGGCCCACATGACTCTCCATGGATTCTCGAGAGAGATTGCATGCAAGGCTTTTCATTTGACGTTAAAGGGAGCAGCTCGGGGATGGTTGGAGCATTGCAACCGGGCTCCATCGAAAATTTTGAAGAACTTGGCAGACAGCTCATCACCCAGTCTATGGCCAGTTGGTGGAAGAGAAGGCCGGCAGCGTACCTATTGACGGTGAAGTAGAGGAAGGACGAGAGTCTGAAGGCGTATTTAGCACGGTTCAATAAGGAGAGAATGACAGCTGACGACCAAGATGAAAAAATCATGTTGGCTGCATTGCTTGGGGGAATTTGGCCAAGGAGTTCTTTCATGATTGAGCTGGCAAGAAAAACCCCATCATTCTACGAGAGTTTATGGATCAAGCAGACGATTTTGTGAATGTTGAAGACAAGCTAATCGCCCTCACCACCAGACCAGGGCAAAAAGAAGAGAATGCATCGAGGGAAGGCCCTAAGAAGACCCAAGAAAATAGCCAAAGACCAAGGAAGAATCAGTACGAGAAAAAGTGGGAGATGCTTATGGGGCGATATAGTAGTGGTCAGGTACACTATACCAGTGTACAAGACCAGGTTGAGATGAAGGAGAGTAGGCGTGACGAGGACCGCGAGCAGCAGCAACAAAGGTATTGCACATACCACAGAGTGAATGGCCACAGAACCGAGGATTGCCATATGCTAAAAAGAAAATGAGGAACTAAAAGGCAGTGGAGAGCTGGAACGCATTGTGGCTGAGAACACATCTCCACCGCGATGTTTAAATGACAGGAGGCAAGAGCAAAAGTCCAAACTGAGAAAAATCACGAAGACGAGATGGCCTAAGAGGGCAAGGAGGTCACAAGAGCCAAGAAACCAATAGCCGACTCAAGAGGCAGATAGGTGGAATCTACCTTTGGGAGAAATTCATACCATAGCTTGGGGGTATGCGGGAGGTGGTCCAACCTTGTCGAGGAGAAAAGCCTATGCAAGGTGGGCAAGATACAAAGAGGTTTACAACGTGGAGAGGCCTGTTAAATAGGCATGGATGCTAACCTTGCCCCCAATTTCCTTTGGTGAGGAAGACTCTAAGGAGGTGGTATACTCCCATTATGATGCAATAGTAGTGACAATGCTGGTAGTCAATTACACGACAAGAAGGATATTAATAGATAATGGGAGTTCGGTGGACATCCTATTCTAGGATGCTTTCATGAAGATGGGATTGAATGTGAGCCAACTTTGCCCAGCACCAACCACACTAAAGGGATTCACAGGAGATGCAGTCCAACCCATGGGGTCCATCACACTGCTTGTGTCAGTAGGGACTGATCCTTACATTGTCACCAACATGACTGAGTTCTTGGTGGTTAGAATGCAATCATTATATAATGCCATCATAGACCAGCCAACATTGAATGCTTTGAAAGCAATCACATCAACTTACCATCTGAAAGTGAAGTTTCCAATGCTATCGAGAATTGGCGTGGTACACGATGAACAGGTGCTTGCTCGAGAGAGTTATGTGCAGGAATTGAAAAGAGGAGAGAATGACGTAAAAATGGTAGAGTCACGAGAAAATGGCGATGGAGTCTGCCCGCAGTTTTCAGGACGGAAGCATAAACGAGGGACGAGGAAGCATTGAGGCAAGGAGAAGCCAATGAACCGTTGGAACTTGTGCCTTTCGATCCAACCATGTGAGGATCGGGACTACGATGGCGAAGGAAGAAAGAGATCGCCTGATACAACTCATCTTGGAGCATAAAGAGATCTTTGCATGGAATCCCCAAGATATAACAGGAATCAGCAAGGAAGTGATGGAACATCAGCTGAATGTTAATCCAGACATAAAACCTGTTAAGCAGAAAAAGAGGAATTTCAGCATAGAGAAGTATAAAGTTATGGCACAGAAAGTGGATTGTTTGTTGGCAGCAGAATTTATTAGGGAAACTCAGTATCTAGAATGGCTATCAAACATTGTCCTAGTGATGAAATCCAACAGCAAGTGGCGAATGTGCGTCGATTTCATGGACCTCAACAAAGTGTGCCCAAAGGATAGTTTTCCTCTCCCCATGATAGATCTAATAGTCGATGCCACGGTTGGTCACAAGGCAGACTCCCAGGTGGTGGTTGGCCAAATCACGAGGGAGTATTCAACGAAGGGACCAAAGCTAATGAGGTACCTCCATCATCTTCAAGAGAAATCCCATCAATTCTAGTATTTTTTAATCGAGCAAATTCTCCGAAGGGACAATTGGAAGGCGGATCAACTGGCAAGGGCAACATCAGCAGGGCAGGAGTAGATGTTGCCATGGGAGGTAGCCTTCAGGGCAGTAGATACGTTGGCAATAGGGGATGAAGTTTGTGGAATCAATGGAAGTTTGCCAGGATGGGCAGATGACATCATCCAATATTTGAAAGAAGGCGAGCTACCCGCTTCTGGGGAGGAGGCAAGGAAGATAAGAAACAGGGCAGCCTACTTCACATTGATAGATGAAATGTTATATAGGCGGGGCTTTTCTAGCCCACTGCTAAGATGCGTTTCGAAGGAGAAGGTCAAGTATGTGATGAAGCAGGTACATGAAGGTGCTTGTGGAAATCATTCAGTAGAAAGGTCGTTGGCGGCTAAAATCATGAGGGCGGGCTATTATTAGCCCAACACCTTGCAAGATGCAAAGGAGTTTGTGAAAAGGTGTGCCTGTCTTGAACATGCCACTAGAAGAATTGAGGTCAATGACGGCTCCATGGCTGTTTGCCCAATGGGGGATAGACTTGGTTGGTCCTATGCCCCCGGGTAAGGGAGGAACAAAATTCATCATCGTCGCCGTCGACTATTTCACAAAGTGGGCAGAGGCTGAGGCAATGGTGACAGTGACTGCTCAAAATGTGACAAAGTTCATCTGGAAGGCAATCGTATCCAGATTCAGGATTCCACAAAGCATTGTCTCCGACAATAGCAAGTAATTCGATTCAGAACATTATCGTGGATGGTGTGCAGAGTTTGGGGTCAAAGTCAAATATTCATCTCCCGGACACCCACAAGCGAAAGGACAGGTTGAGGCAACCAATAAAACCATAGTTGACATACTAAAGAATAAAGTAGGTGAAAAGGGACGTGGGCAGATGAATTCCCTGAGATTCTATAGGCATACAAGACAACATCCAAGACATCAACAGGTGAAACTCCTTTCACCTCAGCATATGGAACCAAAGCCATGATACCTGTAAAAGTGGTGGTACTAAGCCATAGGAGGCTTCACTTTGACACCAACGAGAATGAAAAGAAACTGGAAGAGCATCTAGATCTGTTAGAAGAAAGAAGGAGAAATGTTGAGACAAGGGTGGCTGCTTACAAGAAGAAGACGGAGCATTATTTCAACAAAAGAGTGAGATCGTGGTCCTTCAAAGTAGGCGATTTGGTATTAAAAGAGACCGGGATGACCACTGCAGAAGAAGGAAAACTGGGCCCAAGATGGGAAGAACCTTACTTGGTTACAGGAACCAGTGGTTAGGGAACCTATCGCCTAAAATATATGGCAGGGCGTGATATGTGGAACACTGAGCACCTAAGGAAGTTTTATGTTTAAAATTTCATTATTATGCTTAAGACCTTTTGTTTAGCTATTATTTTTGCTGAAGAATATTATTTTCAATAAACTTAGTCATCCACATTATGTTATTGCTTATATTATCTCCTATACTTTGCTAGTGTTAAGCGGTCGCTCCCGTCATGCTCCACTCGCCAAAATAATGCGGTCGACAATTCTCCCGCCACACCTTCTTGCCAAGGCTACACGGTCGAGGAACCCTCCCGTAACACCAATCACCAATATGAAGCAGTCGAGCAACTCTCCCACCTTACTCCAATCGCCAAGGTTAAGTGGTCGATCACTCTCCCGCTACACCTTCTCGCCAAGGCTACATGATCAATGAACCCTCCCGTTATGCCAATTGCCAATATGAAGCGGTCAAGCAACTCTCCTGCCTTACTCCAGTCGCCAAGGTCATGTGGTCGAGAACTTTTCCGTTACACCTTCTCGCCAAGGCTAAATAGTCGAGGAACCCTCTTGTTACACAAATTGCTAATATGAAACGGTCAAGCAACTTTCCTGCCTTACTCCAATCACCAAGGTTACAAGGTCGAGCACTCTTCAGCTACACCTTCTCGCCAAGGGTACATGGTCGAGAAACCTTCCTGTTACACCAATCGTCAATATGAAGCTGTCAAGCAACTCTCACACCTTATTCGAATCGCCAAAGTTACGTGGTCATGCACTCTCTCGGTAGACCTTCTCTCCAAGGCTACACGGTCGAGGAACCCTCCCATTACGCCAATCGTCAATATGAAGCGGTTGAGAAATCCTCACGCCTTACTCCATTTGCTAAGGTTATGTGGTCAAGAACTCTCCCGCTACACCTTCTAGACAAGACCCACTCGTCCAAGTTACACGTGCAAGTAGATCACCAGACAACTGGCCAAGGCACACAATTGGATTTTAGATGGGTTAAAGTCATTCTTGTTCTCTTCCCTCTTTTATCTAAATTGACCCAATTTGTCATAAGTTATGTTAGGAAGTTAAATTTGAGATAAGTTATAATTAGTAAGCCATTCCTACACAATTTCATGAATACACAACTACTAAAGTAAAGGGATAAGGTCTTTAACCATAAAACATTCATATTACTCAATCATAACAAAAAGAGTTCCCAAAACCAAGATATACAATCACTAAAGGGTGTTCTGCCTGAAAAGCAAACAAAGTCAAAATGCTAGAAATAAAATGTCAAAGAGCAAGCGGGGGAGGAGGAAAGGCGTCCGACATTACATCTCGCCCAATAGAATCAAAATAGTGGTAGGCAGTAGGACTGAAACGTATATCTCTCCAATTCAAGGTGTGGAGGTCGGTCTGGGGATGTGCAACCAAAAGCGCCCGCAACTATTTGATCCCAAGCTTGAAACCAAGGCCAAAACGACGATCCCGAATTGCACGGCAGAGTTGATCTGAAGGATAAGGCGACTAATTTGCTCATGCAGATGGCCCAATTCCTGATTCAACTCAAAAGCCTTAGCCTCAAAAGTAGCCAAGGCATTTTTGTTGCCCCCCAACTCTGACTCAGCATCAAAAAATTGTGATCATGTTCTCTGAAAGCATTCTTGGATGTAGCCAAGTCCTGCTTTGCTTTAACTTTCTCGCCCTGAGCAACACTTAGCGGAGGATGAGTTCTCGCAATTCTTCCTTAGAAGTAGCTAGACAGTGAGGCAATCAGTTTTTGCCTTCTTCAGGTCTTCCACTTCTTTCGCCATCCCGTTCAAACGGGCGGTAAAGTTACTTCGCTCAGCCTCCATCTCGGCGGTGATAGCCTTATACAACGTGTTTTCGTGAACTGGGATTAGAGAGAAGCGACTTGTTCTTGGTAGGAAGCTTCAACCCTAGCAAGCTCCGCCGCCAGCTTCTCGTTCTCCTCCTAGCAAAAACGATAGCCCCTTGAGCTCTACCGATGAACGAATGCATGGAGTCATTTTCCTATTCGAGCTCCATATGATCTTCCACAAGCATCTCGGCCAACCTATCAACTCTCTACAAAAAGTCAATCAGAATAAAGAAAATCATGATCCAATAAAATAACAACAGTCCAGGAAGAGTTAAAACAAAAAAAGTAAAGCTTACTAGAGAAAGAATGTTGCGTAAGTTGAAAACAGTGGAAAGAAATGCTTCATCTCGGTGTAATCTAAAGGCCTGAGAAGGGGGAAGGAAAACCAGGTCATGCTTTCTAGAGTCAATGACTGCCGAGCAGGGGGAAGCGAGGGGTTGACATTTTCTTGAGTTGAGGTCCCGGTTGTCTGGTGGATTGGAGGAATGACAGCACTCTTCTGCAACAGAGTATCATCAGAATGTCCAGCTTGCCCATTGTAGACAGAAAATGTTGGGGAAGTTTCTCTACCCTTTCCCAGTGAAGTGTTGAAGATGGAGGGAATGGCAGCATCCTCTTGCAATAAAGTGGGAAAAGGTTCCTCGCCCCCCTTGGGGAAGTGCTGAAAGGAGGCGAAGGAATCAAAACCCTGCTCCCACTCACCGTGGATAAATTTGGGAAGATGGATGGCAGTTTAGGAGTCTCCCTGCCCGAAGCAGTCGATGTAGCAGACAATTGCTCACCAACGTCCACTAAGTGAAACGAGTCTGCATCTCCAGCCAAGAAGGGAGGAAGGTCGCCAATAGGAGGTGCGTTGAGGCAATTTGGGTCCATAATAGAGATAAAGTCCTCCCCTCTTAGGGAGGGGCATTCTATTGCTCGCCTAGCAGAAGTCCCAGACATCAAGGCCTCCACCTCCACGGCTTCAATAATAAAATCTAGTTCAATATCCACTTGGGCTAAAGTAGCATCCAGTGAATTAGATCGAGTTAATGGGGGATTCCTCAACCCCTCTCCTGTGTTTGCTGGGGTAGGGGGTGGGGGGTGGGGGGAAGTGGAGCGCCTTTGGAGGAACTGGACGTGTTCGTCGGCTTCACCGTAAGGCAAGCCTTCTTTTTCTTTCCCTCGCCTCTGGAGGTGGCCCCTTTTTTAGATTTCCTAACGGTGAAGGAGCACCCAGGATCTCACGACTAAGCACATGGGCCCGACTAAGAACCATAAAAAATCTATCAATATTTGTGGGCGTTAAACCAAGTAGAGTTAAGATTTGCCATTGCCCAAGACTGAACCAAGCAAATGAGAGCTTCTTCTTGGGGGGACAGTAAGACTTCAAGGTCATGCACGTTGGGAACGGGCGACCAATCCGCTCGAATGGGAAACTCCTGGTGTAAAACCTTTTCCACTGAAAATTCCCACCCCCTTCCCGAAACAAAGAAAAACTTCTTAGACCAATCTTTAGTGTGGGAATATTTACGCTCAAGTTGAACAAGTTTGCTACAGGATCTAAAACTACATAAATTCTCATCTAAATGCCTAAACCCAAGAAGGGAAAGGAATTCCCAAGTGGTGAGATCAGGATAAGCATCAGTGGTGGGTTTTAGAACTTGCCGCCACAAAACGCAGCAAGCCATCAAGATGCGCCATGCATTTGGCACCAGTTGGATCGGGGTAAGACCCAAGATTTCTAAGACGTCGCGAACGGGCAGCACGAAGGGCCGCATGAAGGACTAGAAGAAGGTAAAATCTCTATTTAAAGAGGCTAGGTATGCTAACGAAGCTGGATCATCTTTGGCTTTGAGATTACTCACATCGTTACTAACTTAGGCATCGAAGGGTCCCCTTCTCTACCCCCAAGGCCTCTAACTCTTTGGTTGCAGGAGATCGAGAGTGCGCATCGGTGAAACACGTCCTCAACAATAATCCGAGGGGAGTAAAGTAAATCAACGAAAAAAAACTTAAGATGCCTAATGTAAAAGTCTCATTGCACAATATGCAATGAGACTTCGTGGGGTAGTTGGAAGGGCTTCAATATTCACAAAGGCCCACGGGCTGTTTTCCCAGGCCTGGACCTCCAAGGCCTAGCAAGACACCTAAGGCCTAAATACCCGCCAACTATCCTAGCATTAATAAAGGTGTCTATCCATTCAAAACAGACGGATAACTCTAAGGAACGGGAATTCAAGTTTCAAATAACAGATAAGGTAGTTAAACCCGAAGGACTAGAAGAAGGTAAAATCTCTATTTAAATAGGCCAGGTACACTAACGAAGCTAGATCATATTTGGCTTTGAGATTACTCACATCGCTACAGATTTAGGCATCGGAGGGTCCCCTTCACTACCTCCAAACCCTCTAACTCTTTGGTTGCAGAAGATCAAGAGTGCACATTAGTGAAACACGTCCTCAACAAGGTCCATACAATGCCTCGCGTGATGAAGAGCAATGCATCAAGTGGTTCTCCCTCCCGAACAATGTAACTGTTCTCGTTGTAGTACACTTGCTTGAGAAAGTCGCAGCTAATCAATTTCAACGCATCTTCACTAGTCTCATTTTGAGGAAGTGACACCTAAGTCATGTCGATCTTAAACAAATAATCAATAGAGAAGGACGACTAACGAGGAGAAGTCCAATATATATAAAATTTATTATTATATGAGTATGCACGGAAACATATATATAAAAAACAACTTGTAATTATTCATAACATGAATTACGTTCTAAGTAAACCATTGCACCTTAATTTTAATTCGTTTAATTTAGAACTCGGATCGTGTTAATTGCCTATACGTTTGTATACTTAGTGATACTATTCCATAAATTTTCAACAACTCATTTCTTATTTTTGCATTTCCTATAGAGAAAAATTATTTCAATTTTCAATTGTAGTATTTTTTTTTTTTTTTCATTCTAATCCAAAATGTAAGAAAGGGACACCCATAGTGGGCACCCTTTCTCCTTCTCTTGGGGGTTATGAAGTGGCTGATCTTAAGCCACTTCATAAGACTTCATGCTGACCCTTAATGGCCAACTGAGGGTTACGCTTAGATAGGCTATTTAAATAGTCTATTCCCCCTTTGGATAATACACTTGCATCACAAACAGATAATTTTTCTCTCAAATATTTCTCTTTAGTCTCAGCATCTAGTCTGTGGAATATGTGGGTGTTGCTCTGGTATATTACCACGTGGCACACTCCAATATCGATACGGGAGATTTCAGATAAACAACAACGATAACGGAGAATCTATGGAACAACTGCACTAGATCGAAGATATTTCTAACAAAGTAATATCGCTCTGCTAGCTGTATATTTTAATCTAGTATTTCTAACATTGGTATCAGAGCCGCTGGCTGGTTGTTCCTGATTTGTATTTGACGTGCGTATTGTGATTTATCTTACTGATCAAAAATTTCCACGATGAAAATAACTTTTCGGCATGATGAAAATTTTTTGTTTCTCTCTCGGTAACACCATGGCCACCTGAGAGTGCTGCAGGTGGTGGCAATGCTGTGATACTGCACACGTCTTGCCCGCGTCTCTACGATAAGGGTGGTGGCTTAAGGGTGCAACGATGATCACAGCACCGAGTGCAATGAACGGGTGCATCGTAACTCATGACTTCATGCACTACTGCTCTCAGAGAAGCACGGCCACCTTGACGATGTAGCGCGAACTGTGGGTAAGGCGCACCTTGATGGTGCAGCGCGCACCTGCACCGTGGTGCGACGAAAAAGTGATCTCGCACCCATGAGAGTGTAGCGTGCAGGGCAGCTTGGGCACACCAGTTGGGTGCTGCGACGCCCATGCAGTTGCACGCACCAGCCCTGGCGCAGCCGGCCATGCATTGCGCTGCACAATGGCTTGCCAGGCCGTGTAGCGCAGTGCAGCTAAGCAGTGTGGCCGCTGCTGTGCACCTGGCCAGTGAAGCAAGCTCTCCAGAGAGCGGAACTGTGCACGTGACCAGTGCTGCAAGCTCCACTGCTCGTGTAGCAATGCAAATAGACGGTGCACTACATTGTCGCAGAACAGTGCGCACCTTGCCGGTGCTGCGGGCGAGCTCTTCCGGGAGCAAAGAGAGACGCCGTTGATGGCGTGCTCATAGAGGAGCACTGCTACTCGCAGAGGACCAAGAGCTACTCGCAGAGGACCAGGAGCAACGAGCACCAGGTGCTGCTCGCACCAGGTGCTGCGCGCACCAGTGAGCGGCAGAGAATGGTAGTCCCGACAGTATGCGCGGCGCTGGCCGAGTGGGTGGCAGCGGCTGATGAAAAAAAAGATATTTTCTTCTGCATAAGAAGTAACCCTATACGGGTGAAAGGAAGAAAGAACTGTTTTTTTCAGTTTCTAGATTTGGGCTGGAGGTTACAAAATGAAATGGGCTTGTTTTTAAAATAACCTTTCGGCCGTGAACAAATTTTTTTTTTATTGTTTGTGTTTAAATCATTTTTAGGTTTAGAACTGTTTTAGGCTTGTATTGATTTGGGCCATTTTTTTAAAAATCCGGCCCTTATCGAATCTTGTTAAGGGTGCTAGTGGACTGGGCTATGATACCAGCAAGCATGGGCCTGTTCTGGCAACTGGGCGTCCAAGAGGGTGCTGCACACTGGCTATTCAAGATAGGGCTATGCAGAAAAGGCCTTGGACCCGATCCGTCTGTTAAAACCGACTTGGTCCACCCGACTAAAATGGGTTCATTGGGTCAAAGTTTAATAACGGGTTTTAAACTATCAACCCGTCGAGCCCATCGAAACCGAGTCTTCTATTCAGTGAAACCCATCGAATACGCAGCGAAACCCAAAGGCGAAAAGTCTTCTCCCCACTACGGAAACCCTTGTCACTGTCGCCGTTCTCCGTCGTCGTCGCTTTGCATGGTCAGTTGGGTTTAGCTTCCTCAGCTAAGAAATCTCCCAGACCCTCGCTTCGCATCTTGGCGAATTCAATACAGAGAGCCCGATTCGTTGCTCGGCATAAAGAGTCCGTTTTGGTTCGGCAACTCCAATGGCCACGAAGTAATAATAGGATGCGAATGTATTTAACATTCGAAATAATTGGGGTTTTGATGAGGGGTTTCTTTGTTGTTGCAGTTGAGTATATGAGCTTGCCAGCGAGTCAGTACTCGGTGCAGCATTTAGCATGTAGCAGGTAGGAGAATGTGTCAAAATCTCGCTAACTACGCTCAATCTCGGTGCAGTAAGGTGCTGGAGAGTCCAAGCTCATCTTCGTTGACTATCTCTCTTGCTCTCTTGTCTTGGAGGCCCTCTCTTTCCTTCCACCTAATACCCCACGCCCTCTTCTCGTCCATAAAGTAAATTCCTTAGCAGTTGTCGAGAGAAAAGCAAAAAAAGATGAGTTTTTTTTTAGCTTGCTATGTAGAGAAGAGAAGAGAAGAATCTAGAAGACGCCGTTAGACGCCGCCGTTTACACATCTGCTTCAGCGTAGTGTTGCTCGGGCTAGACGCCGCTGTTTATAAATCTATTGTTGCCGTTGCTGGTGCTGGTGCTGGGCAGGTCGAGGTTTGGGGATGCCTCACCTTCTCAGCGAGATCTTCTCCTTCGATCCCAATACGACTTCTCTCTTTTCGTCTCCGTGGTTTGTAAATCACTAGTTTTCGTTTCTTTTGTTTTTCTTGAAGAAGGTTAGTTTTCGTTTCTAGAAGCATGGAGAAGGAGAATGACTTGCTTTTAAAGTCGGGTCATACGGGTTCAACCCGGTTTATTTTGCTCGGGTCGAGCTGGTTCGGGTTGGCACGTTATCTGTAGTTCTTGCAGGTCAAGTCAGGTCCAAACCTGGCTTTAACAGGCCAGGTTGCAGGCCTAGTTCAAGATTAGTGGCACAAGCACAAGTTTTTGACAAAATACTTGGGTGGTGTTTCGAACCCAAGACCTCACATACCATGGCTATACTCTCAACCAATAGGTTAGAACTTATTGTTAGTGTGTTTGCTGTTTTTATTTATTAATTCAGCATGCAAGTGTAGCATAGAATATTTATTTTTTTGAAATATTTTTTGCATATGGTTATTGAATATATATGCATGCCATAACATTATGAGATAATTCTTGTCACATTTCTTAGGCATTTTATTTTATGTTAGAAACTGCCTATATTATTATTCTTTGTGAATAATCAATATTTGGATGAAATGTGATTATTTTTTGTGCATGTATTGTGATTACATATAGTAGTGTAAGCCTATTTTATCACCAGTATTTGCTAGGCTAATTTTAGGAATTAGTCTTCAAATTTTTAGAATGTGATAAAATAAAGGATTAAGTAGCCGAGTTTGATTAGTCTATGCTTATGATAGGCTCAAATTGATTTCTTCGATCTAGGAAGAAATTATTTTTGGATGTGAATGACTCGGTAGATTACTTATCCTAGTGGAAGTATAGTTGAGATTGATTTAGAATTAATCTCCTGTATAAATTTGCATGAATGAAAATAAAATTAGAAATTAATAATTAGGCATTGAGGCGCAGAGATGATTAGGAAGCTTAGAGAATTTCGATCTTGCGATGTGTATTAATTCTTTTTATTCTGACTTAGATTAACACGGCAAATTTCTTAGACTTGTGTGCAATTAGATGCATATAGGTTAGTAATTTTGAGATAACCAAAAAGAAAGTCTAGAGATTGTCTCATTCATCGCCTCCATGAGCAATAGTTGGAAACGGAAACGAATAAAAATTATTATGAGTGTCAAATAGTCTTAGACCATCATTATTGTATAAACATTTGAAAAGTCTAGAGTAAAATTGGAAATATGTGTGGGACACATGCACTACAATTTTTATAGAAGTTGAAGGGATCAACTATCAGAGAGAGCTAAACCACTATTTTACCTTTGAGAATCTTGTGGGTAATAAAGGAAGTTGCGCGTTGTTTTGTAATGCAAAGATTAATTGCTCCTATATTTGAGTTTGAGCATTATAATCTTGAAGCAACTTAGATTAACTCACAGATAAGCATGTACTCTCTAAAACTTGCTAGTATGTCTAGCAAGTAAGGATATTAAAATCTAAGTGTGCAAGAGTGTTGAAAACATTATTGATTGGCACATTCATTTGAAATGTTTTATCAGTGCACCTCTCTGTGGTATTAGCACAGGTAATCTTGCTTAAGTCTTCTTTCTTTCTAGCGAGAAGAAATAGGTTCTTGCAAATAAATGAACTTAGGAGCACCTTGAGAGTAATATAATATCAAGAACCTTGGAGGTTTGCAAGGTAAATATGATAAAAGTCTGAATAATTAGGTGCGACTTAATTATGCCCAAAAATGTTGATTGTGGTTGCACTGATGCAAGATAGGTTTTAGGCTAAGATAATTTCTCGCAAAATTTTTCTTTTCTCTCCTATAGTGGATTGGAGAATATAAAAATATCGAGTAAGTAAGAAGTTGGGATATATCACTAGTTAACAGCTAAAACGTCACATACTGCATTTGTTGCACAAAATGATATTTTTTATTAGCACTTTTAATGAGATATTAGAGATTTTAGACCTAATTTGATTTAAGACTTATTGAAAATAGTGGTGTTAGTGAAAATTCCAAAAAGTTTAGGAGTTTAATGGTCACTCATTGACTCAATGATATTATTTCTCGGGTGGAGAGATAATATGCTAAAATGTGCCATTGAGGCATAGGATCATGAGTGTGAAGCTTGAGAAATTGAAGGTTTTATCGCTAATGAAATCCCTCTACTTTATTTAGAAGAGTCAAAGAGAAAAGGCAAATATGAGCATTTTCTATGTAAAAGTTCCTATACATGCACACTAAGGACTTGGATAATAAAAATATTATTTCATCATATAAATGCGATTCAAAATTTTTTTTAGGAAAATATATATTTTAGGTTAAAATATTTTTTTCAAAATTGCAATTGTATAAGTTATATGATGAGAACAATTATCTCGCAGTTTAATGACTTATTGAGAATGGAATTATAAATGAATTATGGCGTAAAGCGGTTGTTACATCACACTTTGGTTGATGTAATATGGAGTTGCGGCCTTAATTTTGATTTTTCGTCCTTAGATCAAGTTCATTTGCCATTAAGAAAAGCTGAGTGACTATTTTGTGCAAACGTGAAGTCTATTAAAAATCTAGAGCATCTAAGCTAGATTATTTTTTGGTTGAGTCAAGAAAACTACTCTTGTTTTTTGCAAGGGTGGGGAATTGTGGATTTGAGTAACACTAACACTTGTTCTTTTTGGAAGAACGTTTCAAGTAATACTTATTTTTTGGAAAGAACGTTTCATTCCACATACCTTAATATTAATATTTTCAATTTTTTTTTTAGAAAAGATTGCCGAAAATAGTATAAGTAATTCAACAACTAGTGTGCGTATACATCTGAGTGATGGTGTACCACTAGTGATAGTGACTCTCAAAAAGTTATAGTATATACGGATCCTCATAAATAGCGTGGAAGCGATATATTAAAATTTAACTCGTTTAGAGACTAGAAGAGAATATTTGTAATATGGCTCTGCTAAATGTATTGAATTCACATAGTAGGAATCTCGACATAGAATTTTAGATTCATTTCACTTATATGATCCAACCTGAGTTGTTAATCAGATTGACACAAAAAAAGTGAAGTTGATAGAGGTATAGATCCATCTATTGGTACTAATTGAGTTGCCTTTAGATAGCTATTGATAGCATATTTATTGAAATTTTCTTGAATGAGTTAAATAGTTGACTCTCATAGGAGAATTAAATGGTTAGCTTTGTGATATTTAGGCATGAAGTGCTTTGAGCGCATGATTGTTGCTAGTACTATTTTGGTACAAAAAGTGAATGAATGTTGCTGGTGCTATTTACATGCGACCTAAACAAACCATCTATTCAAAGATATCCAATGTACCTAATTGTCTTTTATTAATGACCTATTAAATAAAATTGGGTTCTTTGAACGCTATTTTAGAAAAGTGTCATTCTAAGAGATATTGCGAACTGGTTGTCTTAGATAAATAATTGCCACCTAATAAGAGGCTTTCCATACTCTGAGGTGATGGGCATGGGTCTATAAAAAGTAGCTAAGACTTCGCATTTTGTGAGACTGTGTATTAGAAACACAGTTTCTAGGAGCTCTTATTCAAAATTGATAGACAATTAATGTGATGGACAATACCAAATAATCTAGTTTTGCTTATACTATTTAGTGTTTCCATTATGATTTGCTCACGAGAGTTAGAGGTTAAGATTTTGTTAGAGAGTAAATAAGGCTTACTTGATTAAGTGAGTTTGTGATGCGATTGTCGTTAAAAGTAATGACTAGACTATTATGATTGTCTTTGGGGGCAAAGGCCCTAATCACTTTACCCTTAACGAAAAAAATAAATTATAGTTATCTCACATTAAGGTTTATAAGATTCGCGATGAGTCGTCGTTAACTTCATGGGGTGCAAAGGATTTTTATATGTAAAAGCAGAGTCTCTTGGTAGGAGCATGTTTTGAAACGTTACAATACATTAGAATATGCATGGAGAGAAATGGTCATTAAACACCACTTGAGTGTTGTGGTTTTATTATTTTTAGTTGACCATGTGATTTCTCTTCGTCATGGTATTGTTCGTCGTGCACATGACACTGATGTGTTCTATGATCATATGGGATGACTGGAAGCATTTTCTTCTGCCACGGGCATGATCAGGTTTTCTTCCTCTGTAAACATTCGGTCTTCTTGGTATCTGATCATCTCTCTAATTTCTTTAAGCCGCGGTTGTCTGTCTATCCACTCAAGTATTTTCCCTAATTTTCTGTCTTATCAACCAGTTCATAAGTTTCTCAAGTTTAACTTTCTTCAGCCTTTTCTTCCTTTGGTGAGCTTCCTCCAACTTCCTTTGCAACTTCCTTTGGTGAGCTTCCTCCAACTTCCTAGATGCCTCCCATTGCATATACATCTGTTGTATATCAAGTTCAACACATTATCAGTTGTCGAGAAATTAAGACAAAATTGTGAACTTATAATAAGGTTTTCTTCCCTCTTTTTTTTCTTGCTCAATTCATAGTCTGTAGAAAAAAAGTATGATTAGATCTTTGTCTTTCTACATTCCTTTCTTTAATAGATTATGGGTTGGGGAGATTCTTTATAAGGGGTGGAAGCCAATATTAGCCATATGAGCCCCTATAAGCAACAAAAAAGCCAATTGAAGCTGGTGCCTATATAAGGAGACAGTAAATCACTCAGTCACGCCTACAATTTCTTCATCTTCAGAGATAGGGTCAGAATTTATATAATAGTATGCCAATTTAAACCTTCTTTCCCCTTTTTCCTGAGCTTAAACGCAACCCGACTGCAATAACATTGCAACATCAGTTTTAAAGAAAAAGAGTATACTCTGTTTTATCATTTAAATTCTCCCCTAAAACGGAGGACGTGATGATCATTATTCTATTTCATGGAATGCATATAGTTTGTAAGTTAATAAACGAGGAAACTATTACAACACATATAAACAGGAATCTATAAACAAGGATTCGATTTCCATGATTCTTCTTTTCCAACAAATATTTAGTTTTTAATTTTTCTTTTCCAAGTTAATTTATTTTTGTTATATTATTTGAAATTAAATTTCTATTTACTTTTACAAAATCCATAAGACAATATCTTTCTAAAAAGATTTTAAGAAATTCTTAAATTTTCTCATAAGCAAACACACATTTAACTTTCCATTAATGAGCAAACATATAGTTAACATACAATATTAAAGAGCACATTAATTACTCCAAGACCAATTCAACGTGCACGGGGCTTAACACACTTCCCAAAAACAGGATATCTGAATAGATCAATGAAATTATTGTGATAACACTCACGTAATGAAAGCAGAGCATTTCAGAGGAAGAGTTGTGTCTTTCTATTGTTAAAAAACTTGTCAGAAAAAAAAAAGATTAACTCTCTTATTGATAAAACAATTGCACTCCTATTACAATACCATCCATTGAAAGCACCTTCTTGTCATTGGCTTGGCATAGGGATTGTTGTTACACCCCTATTCTGATTTGTGAAGAGTGTTTGTTGTGGGTTTTAGTTGCCGCTAGTTGTTCTTGGCACTCAACTAGTGGAAGGTTGTTGTTGCTGGTTTGCTAAAGTTTGACCATCAATTACTCTGGTTGCTTGTTATACTGTCTGTGTCTATGTTGCTAGAGGTGATAACTGCATCTCAATCTTCAAAGCCAGATTAACGGCTTCGGCTAGAGTCCAAAACGCATGCAACATAATGTCTTCTTGAATAGTAATTACTCTAAGGCCCCCAATAATAAACCTTGCAACCTGCTGGCAGCAACCCTTCCTTCTCCAATAAGTTGTTCCGTGAGTTCAAGCAATAGACTTCTCTATGTAGTCACCAACAGTCCAACTTCCTTTTCTACAATTTTGAGATTGTTGATATAGGATTTGTTTGTCGCCTGGTGGGAGGAACCTAACCCTTATCAAAATCTTCATTTTTGGCTATGCTCGGACTGGTTGTTTGCCTTATCGTTTACAATTGTTTTGCATTTGCTCCCAACAAGTTGAGGCACTCTCTCATAAGTTATACGCTACTAGCTTGACTTGTTGTGCCTCTAGTATTTGCATGTGGTCAAAGAAATTTTCCACCTCAAGGAGCCAATCGAGGAGACTCTCGACGTGAAGGTGGCCATTAAAACAAGGCAAGCCAATTTTTATTCTGTACTTTTTTGGCATTTTCTACAGCCCTCATAGTGTCATTGTCATTCCTTACAGTCCCTTCAAACTCTTCAGCCCAGATTGGATACACAAAATCATCTCATCTCATCTCATCATTACAACTTTTCTAAACTCCCACACAAGATATAATAAACAATTCAAGATTTTCAATTTTCAATTCTCAAAATAAAAATAATATTAAATAATTATATTCTAAGAATATTTTATTCAACTTTCAACAAAACATCTCATCTCATCTTATCTGAACTGCATAACCAAATGAGGCCGAATCACTCTGGATGAGTCATCTGGAATTCTATACCCTCATCATGGGACAAACGCACGCCCTAGATTTGCCCTATCCTCATCATGAATTTTGTTGCCTCTAACACGCATGCCCACAATGGTTTGCTGTTTCTCCTCTAACATGTGTTCGATACCTTCAAATTGTTGATGATTTTGCTGGCTTTGCATTCAAACGACTTTCTAGAAGGCTTACACCCCACGTTCTTCACAGTTGGGGTAGTTACCTTCGTTCACATCTTTTCCCATCATGCCAGGCAAAACCTTACTTCGATGCCAATTTATGTAGCAAAAAAAGGCAAAGTATTTTAGAGAAGAGCTGTGTCTTATTGGTGAAACGATTACCCTCCCATTACAATACCATCTATTGGTGCGTAAAAAATTGTACAACAAATTGGAAGGGAAAAAAGAGTCATTCTCAGTCCACTATGAAGATTCGTGCCTCGATCAGTGTGGTCTGGAGCCCCCGACAGTGGTCCGATGAGGCTATATGGTGTCAGTGCGTACAACCATGGCAATGAAAGGAAAATAAGTGCAGATAAAGTAAAGAGAGATGAACACACAAATTTACATGGTTCGGCACAGCCTATGTCCATAGGGCATTTGGTTAGGGAAAATCCACTATAATATATTTATTTTACACTCTCATCCTCACTATACAATAGAGATCTGGAACCTATTTGCTGGAAGAAGTCCTTTATCTAGAGTCCCTGGTTGAGAGGTTGAAAGAGCTCCCTTTGAAGAAGAAATCAAAGTCTCCTTTTATCTGATCCCTCTTTTAACGTGCCTCCCCTCCCTTTGCGTGTATGACCACCTCTCCATTTTCCACTTTCTCTTGACACTTGAGAACCTTCAAGATAAAATATATAACAGAGACAACATGCAATGATCTATGACAAAATAATTTTGGAAATTGGTCTCTAGTTCTCTGTTCCGCTTGCATTGAATCATAAATACCTTCGAGGGTGAAATCAGGCAGTAGGTGAGCTCGACCGCATTAGGTGTGAGTGCAAAGCTTGGGTGCAGAGGAATATGTGCTTGACTGCTTAAGATGCGAGCATGGAGTTTGAATGTGGCCAGAAATGTACTTGACCAAGTAAGGCGTGAGCGTGGAGCTTGGATGTGGCTAGAAGTGTACTCGACGGTGTAAGGTTTGATCTCGGAGCTCAGATGTGGCGGGAGGTGTACTCTACCTCGTAAGGCGCCAGCGCGGAGCTTGGATGTAGCTGGAGATGTATTCAACCGCATAAGGAGTGAGCGCAGATCTCGGATATGGCGGAAGGTGTACTGGACCGCATAAGATATGTAGTCGAGAAATTTGTCTGCATGAATGTCTATCATTGTTGAAAAGTGTGAAAAGTATATGTTTGTCCGATGTTTTTGTTTTCGATTTACTGTTAGTGTTGGAATTCGTATGATGTAACCCACGCAAAGCGGTCAGAGGGCCCTTCGACCTCCTGGGTCCACCTTAAGCCATTGCCGAGCCAGTCAACTCGTTCCCAAAAGTAACCCGAGCAAGGCGGTTGTAGAGCTCAGATGCTCGTTAACTCTAAAGGCTCGTTATAGGAGGTAACCTGCCGGCAATGGTTATGGCAAGAAAGTGACACTCAGCGTAAGTCTAGGGACTTGTGTAAGTGCGAAGGTCGACAAGTCAAAAGACTTATGTCTGAATGGCCGTCTGGGCAAGTCCTGGGACTAGTGCCCGACCTAAACATCACGATGAGCCTAGGGACTCAGCTTAGTAGCACGAAAGTCGGCAAGTCAAGAGACTTATGTCCGACTAGTCGTGTGGGCCAGTCCTAGGGTTCTAGCTCGACCAATGGATCATCGCGAGTCAAATGACCCGGATTTGCTGGCGCAAAGGTCAACAAGTCGAAGGACTTGTGTGGAGGCGAGTCAATGGACTCAGCTTTGCTGGCACGAGGGTCAACAATTTGAGTTGTGTCGCGATGAGTCAAGGGACTTAGCTTTGTTGGCAAGAGGGTCGACAAGTCGAGAGACTTTTGTCCGGCTATTGTTTTCGGCATGTTGTGTTGTGGAGAGTCGAGGGACTTGTATTGGCTGACGAAAACGCTTGTCCGTACTAAAAATAGTCAAATCGGTCAGCGTAAACGACCCAAATCACAAATTGAGGTGGCAAACCTCAATTGCTCTACTAGAGCATGGCGGAGGTTGGATATGTGCCTGTGAGGCCTGTGCGTTGTCATGTTTCGACGATGACGGAGGTTCGATGTGCCCACATGTGTGCTAGTGCCAAACAATTTGTTTCGACATAGTTGTACTGGGACGGCTTGACGGTAGAAATAAGTGGCCGGTGTTCCACATCATAGGAAGCAATTTTGTCAGTAGAAATAAGTTCACTCAAATTTTGAGAGAGAGAAACAAGAGATTTTTAGTCATTGTAGTTGACTTTTACTTGATTGAAATTGTTCAAATTTTCGGTTTGACTGTACGATATCGGTGCATATATCCATGGCGGTGAAAGAAAAATAAGTGCAGAGAAAGTAAAGAGAGACGGACACACATATTTACATGGTTCCACATATTACCTACATCTACGGGACATTTGGAGAGGGAAAATCCACCATAATATGTTTGTTTTATACTCTCTCATAATCTTTCATCCTCACTATACAATAGAGATATGAACCAATTTGCTGGTGGAAGTCCTTTCTCTGGAGTCCCAGGTTACGAGATTGAAGAAGCTCCCTCTGAAGAAGTAGAAGTCCCCTTTTATCTAATCCCTCTTTCCGCATGCCTCCCCTTCTTTTGTGTGTCTGACCAACTCTCACTTTCTTATTTTCTTTTGACACTGTCCACCCTTGCCTCCTAACACACTCTTCTCCCTTACCTTCCTGATTTTAGTCTTGACTCATAATGGTGGCCTAGTCTTAGGCCTAGATATTTTGTTCCTTACACAATCCATTTATAATAAAACTAAGAATTATAGGCTATGTAATAAACTCATCTAAAATGGAAAGTGATGCAGGAGAATCCAGGTTCGATGATGTTGAGCTATCATATTCAAAGTCAATAGCACTAGACTATCTCGAGAAGGCAAACCATTGCAAATACTGCTGAAAAAGGTATGGTGAAGATTCCTCGATTGGTTGAGGAAAGGTCAGGATTCCTGGGTTGAGTGAGGAAAGGTCAACATTCCATGATTGGGCGAGAAAAGGTCAGAGGTTCCTCGATTGGGTGAGAAAAGGTCGATATTCCTCGATTTGGTGTGGAAAGGACAAAATTCCTATTGATAGGGCAACATTACGCAAGCGCCAGTATTTTAGCCATAACTTTGGTTATGGACATCAGAATTACACATATGACCCCAATTCAGAAAGCTCTTCGGCACGCAAGTTGTGGTCACCGTGCTCTGCTTGCTAGTCCCATTTCGAGCCCAAAATCAACCATTTTCTCCTTCAAATCGTGATTTTTAGTTATTTTTCTATGTTTGGTTATTTTTCTTTTATAGTAATGTTTAATTTTTGGAATAATTTTATTCTGGATTTTTGGCTAGATTTTAGTGAGATACTTATTTTATTTCATATTTTATTATTTTTTCATAAGTAGAATTTCGCTTTCTTTTTCTTAACTATCTAAGCTTGGCTTTTGGGCTTCAAAATATATATTCAATTTTTATAAAAGAAACTCTAATATTAGAGTTTATGTCAGAGTTTTGTCCCTATTTGTGTTTTTCTCAATCTCAATCTCTAACTTATGTTGCTTGGTTAGTTGTCAGAATAACTCTTATTTTGCTTGGACGTCAGAAAGTCAACAATAAAAATAAGGTAAACCAAAATTTGATATGGGCTAGGAAGGTACTAACTACAAAAGTTACGATGATCAAGGAAATCTTTAAAATCTTCTAGAGGAATCTCCCAGTTGTCCTACATCACACTCTTTCTCGAATATTCTTTTATTTTCGATGCAAGCTTTGTGAAAAAAATAAAAAAAGGTCACAAACGAAGCAAATGAAAGAAGAGGCTGATGTTTAACTAGTACTGATGAGAACAATATATAGAGAAAAGCTTGTATACACGAATAAAGCTACACAGGTACCTACAAATGCAGCCTAATAAAACTATATGGCTGGGGTAAATAAAAGTAAAAGTACTTAGGAATTGCATGATGCACGTCTCCATAAACCATGTATAAGGAAAACTCTGCTATTCAAACAGAAAAATGATATTGGGTTTTGCTACACATTATCCTACACCACATATGTTTTATTTTTTATTTTTATTTTTTGTTTTTGTTTTAGTCCTATTAAATTAAGTGAGTTCTTCTACTCATTATCCCTACACCACATATTTGCTAAGGAAAAAAAAATCAAAAGATTAAAAATCGTGTGTGGTGTAGGGATGATGAGAACTAAAATTATTCAATTATATAAATACGGGCTATGAAGCTTCAAAAAGTATGCATGTTGATCACCAACCTGCAAACGTCCAAGGAAGTACATAAACAGTAGCAAGCCAGAGATGGAAGTTAAAACTGAGAAGCAGTTCTCCCAGAAATGTGGACTTGTTTGAAGGTTTGAACCAAAAGAACTGCGAATTTGCAAATACAGTACTGTAACATCAGGTGGTGTATTCAAACCAGAAATCATTAATTAATATACTAAGCTGATCAAAGTAAACAAATAAAAACTAATTAAAATGGTATCAAGGATCCACTCAAGAGGTGGCCCAACATGAAACATGAATGCATATATAGACAATTAAGCACAAGTTGTATGGCAGTCGACATGCATGGTCATGTTGATGACAATCAATGATAAAAACTTTTGTGAAATAGATCAATGTAAAACAGTAACATTCACAAACCTCAAATTTCGGAGGCCCCACCAGAAGCAGTACAAGATCTTTTGTGGTAAATCCGTGGATGCCACTATACCAGATTGAAGCGCTCCTTGGAATATTCCAAAATCATAGATCGTTGTATTTGAGGTTTGTATAGGACAATCATTGTTTAAAAATGTGTAATTGCCAAAACTTCTGTGGTTACAGTTAAAAGAACTTTCATTGCATTCAATATGATTTTCACAGGCGAGGTGCCAGCAAGCTTTCTCTCGCTCGATGGAGAAAAAGTACCAAAAAGCACCCAGTATCTAAAAAAAACATTTAACCTCTTAATGATTAGTAAATAATGCAGATATTGTAACAAATTAGATTTTTCCTAATTATGAAAGTTTACATTACTACGTACGGATGAAAATCTCACACAAACATAACGTGATAATAGTCATACTAGTGCAGAAACGTATTGTAGAAATAATAACATTTTACTCATAGGCGTACACTACACACTATACATGATTTTTTATCTTTTTATTTTTTGCCTTAGCAAGTATATAGTGTAGGGATGATAAGTAGAAGAACTAAATTGGTTTAACAGGAATAAAATAAAATAAAATAAAAAATAAAAGTGTGGTATCATGTGGAATGATGAGTTGCAAAGCTCAATATAAAACAAAAAATGAAGTCAAACAAGTTCTTTTTCTTTTGCCAATTGATCCAGAAAGTTGTCCTAACCAAAGCTGGAATAGTTTTTAAATCAGTTCATGTGACTATGGATTGATGTGATTCTTCTACTTTGCTTTGGACACATAGTACGAAGTGATACACTAACATTGATTGGCCTGGTGTGGCTGTTGATGAAGAGCTTCAATTCAACATCCTTAATGTTCAAGCTATTCCTTTACTGATTGGAATGATATTATTGAAATGATATTCCTTTTATTGATCCTCAAACAAGGAACATCTACCTTCTCATAAAAAGAGAAGATTTGTTTCTCAAGAATGGCTTGAAAATAAAAAAATCTCCACGAGATAGGATGGCAACCATATGCCTCATGCAACATTTGGAAGGGTGGTCAACAAATGCCTCATGGTAGATCAGCAGGCTGTTAAAATAAATTAATGCCATTGTTATGTTCATTTTAGTCATTTTCTTGCATGGTTACATAGCAGGATTAATGTAGGACAAGTGTAATATTGTTATGAAGTCCTTTTGAGTGCTAATTAATGAAAGACATTGAATATAAAAAAGGTTATAGGTTGGCTATAGGAGAGACCATGAAATTCCACTTCTTGCATTCCAAAGTCTATGTTTTAGAGGTTTTTCCCTCTTTTTCAATAAGAGTACATCTTCCATGTGTTAGACAAAAAAATTTCTTCAACAAAAATCTCTTTATCTAATTCCATATGCCAACATAGTGGTATCAAGAGTAAGGTCCGAAAAAGAAAGTGATCAGGCGTGAAGATTTGTAGCGGGAAAACAAGCCCTGAAGAAGATAACAACAATGGCAAGTACATACATTCGTTAGCATTAACTGCAATAACATGTGGCCATCAAACTTCTCAACCTAAGAAACTTTCCTTAGGACTTTAGGCGTAATAGACAGTGCTCCAAGATTTTAGGACTTTCCTATTTGGTTCATTTTTTTGAATCTTGTGCCTAGGGTGCCCCTCCCCCTCTAGTGGTTTCTACATCGGTAGGGTCTTCCGAGGCTGGTGACGTCCCTGGGTCCTATGTCCAGGCGGTGGCTCATACGGTGGCTACCTCTTTTAAGCTGCCTTTATGTTATCCTGTGGATGTTAATGGAGAGCCGGGTTTTATTTTCTCTAATGTAGAGATGTCAAAAGCGACATAAGACTTTCGGTTTGTGCTTGTACTAAAGTGCATGAGGGAAAGGTCTTCCATTGATAAGATCAGGATTGCATGGATGGGCGAGAGAGGGTAGAATGATCAAGGGTCATGTTTTAAGATTGTTTCAATAGATGAAGGTTTTTTATTTGCGTAAAGAATCCTCCCTTGCACCTCAATGGATTTTTTTACTGAATCTACCAATGCACATGTACTGGCTTGATTGTTTACAGATTTTGGCAACTCGGTTTGGGAGATTCTTGGGTACGGACAATGCAACTTTACATAGTTCAGGGGCAAGGATGTGCGTGGAGGTTGATTTACAGGATGAACCTGTCTACGGATTTTCGATTGTGGTTTCCAATAGCAGAAAATTTGGCAGGAAGCATGCTATGAAAAATATGGATTTTATTGCTTTAAATGTTACCATCAAGGCCATACAAAGGTGGTTTGCCGAGTGGGGGAAAAACAGTGTAAATCTGGGGAATGATGGTTCTTGTAATGCTCCAAAAAAGGTGTGGAAGGAAAAGGCTACGATATAAGATCTGAAAAAAGGCGATGTGGAAATAGTGGATCAGCATGAAATGGTTGCACCAATGTTAGAAGTTGAAACTAGGGGTGATGGCCTTAAAAATGGTCATGAGGAGTTAAAGTATGTTTGGGATGGGGAGGGAGAAACTAGTGGGGTTTTGTGATGGTGTGGTGGACGATGTAGTGGAGGTTTTTAATGATGCTTTAGCAAAGCCTCTCATTGAAGAGGTGGTGGCTACTAAGACTATGGAATGTGCGGGGGTTAGGCACATCAAGAAATAGGTTAAGGAGTTTGGTTCAAAAACATGATGTGGCCATTGTTGGTATTTCAGAACTGTTTTCAGATGCCAGTAGATTACCTCGGCTGGCTCTTTCTCTAGGTCTGCCAAATTATTGTAGTAATAAGGAAGTTGAAGGTAAATTATGGATATTGTGGCATGAGTCTTATGAGTTCAAAATGTTGGGTATGTCGAAGTAAATGATCACAGGCTAGTTGAGGAATGGTCAGGAGCTTCTTTTAATTACTTTTGTTTATGCAAAGTGTAGTCAAATTGAGCGTCTGGACCTTTGGTCGAGACTAGAGACTCACCATGGATTGTAGCAGGGAATTTTAATGTGATCTGTGATGATGGAGAGCGCATTGGTGGTAACCCAAGGCCTCTTTCGTCCATGGAGGAATTCAATGGGTATATAGACAACTGTGGGCTCATGGATATGCAAGTGGTGGGCCATCGTTTATCATGGTGAAATGGGCATGCAAGCCGTTCTCATAGCTGAGCACGTCTTGACCGTGCTTTAGTCAATTCCCAGTTGGCCTCTACATATCCTAGTGCATATTTGGAATATCTTGAAGGAAGACTTTGGATCACTGCCCTTTAATCATTCGGTTTCATAAACCAGAGTTTAGATATGGTCCTCACCCGTTTCGCTTTCAAAATATGTGGTGTTTCCATGACAAATTCATGCAATGCATAGAGGAAGTTTGGACGGAACCTGTGCACTCGATGGGTCTTTTGCGTTTGGCTGAAAAACTCAAGAAGACTAAGGTTGCTCTTAGGGTGTGGAACAAAAATATTTTCGGCATGGTGGAGAAAAATATTAAGGCCCTTGAAGAGAGATTGGTTTCTTTGGGATCCCAATTGTAAGGGGCTATGATCAGAGTTTAGAGAATGGGTTCCTCATTACAAAAATGGAGTTGGACACTTGTGAGCATCGTGAAGAAATTAGGTTGTCACAGTTAGCCAACAAAACGTGGCTCAAGAAAGGGGATCAAAATTCCAAATTTTTCCATGCTATTGTTAACCAAAGAAGGAAGAGTAATGTTATTTCTCACATGGTTATCGATTATGGGAGCCATTTGAATGGTCCAGAATAGGTACATCAGGGTGGAGTTTCATATTTCCACTCTTTTCTTTCTCAACCGAATGATGGTTTTGGTTCGGCTTTTTACCTCACTTGCTAGGAGATTGTTAATGAAGATGTGGTGGAGGCTACAAGAGATTTTTTTTTTTCAGGCTCCTCTTTGCCCCGGTTTTATTCTTCTTTGTATATTGTATTGATTTCGAAGGTGGCGGAGCCAAAAAGCTTTGACAAGTTTCGGCCTATTACCATGTGTTTGGTTGCTTATAAAATCTTTTTTAAAGTTTTAGTACAAATGATGACTCGTTTTTTGCCTCACTTGACTTCTCATGAATAGGGGGCGTTTATCCCAAAACGCAGCATTTTTAAAAATATAACTTTGACCCAGGAGATGGCTCATTCTTTGAATAAAAAGGTGAAGGGTGGAAACCTCATGGTAAAGATTGACATGGCCAAAGCATACGACAGGGTGGATTGGTCTTTTTTTATTCGGGTGCTACATTGTATTGGTTTCTCTTCTAAGTTTTGCAGTTTGGTGGCAGAGTGTGTGAAGTCTCCGTAGTTTTCCATCATGATGAATGGGACTTACAAATGTTTTTTTAAACCATCTCGGGGACTCAAACAAGGTAATCCTCTTTCTCCATATTTATTTATTGTTATGCAAGAGGTTTTGTCCCGACTTCTTCGAAAGAACTTTGAGGAGGGACATATAGGTTATTTCTCACATCTTGTGGGTGTATTCAAACTTCCAAAAAAACCTTTTTAAGGAGTTAAACTCATTGATGGCACACTTCTGGTGGGGTAATCAGACAAAAAGCAGTAGTATGCATTGGTGTAGTTGGGAAAAGTTAGGAAAATTAAAAGAGAGAGGAGGGTTGGGTTTCAGAGACCTAGAGAGCTTCAATATGGCCTTATTGGCCAAACAAGGTTGGAGGTTCTTATAGAACCCGAGGAGTATGGTAGCCAAGGTGTTTAAGGAGAAATATTTCAGATCAGTTTCTCTGCTAGATACAAAATTGGAACATAGACCTTCCTTTATATGAAAAAGTGTATGGGGAGCAATGAATCTGTTGAAAGAATGTTTAAGATGGGGGGTTGGGAATGGTAGTAGCATAAGGATATGGTGGTAGAAATGGTTATCAACCCCTTCATCTTTTTGTATTCAATCTCCTTGCTCAATGCTGGATAAAGAAGCTAAAGTTTGTGATTTGATATCTGATGGGGAATGGAATGAGCAGTTGATAAAGAGAATTTTCAACAATAAAAAGCTGACCATATATGCAACATACCAATTAGCAAGTTGGACTCTGAGGATAACATGATATGGGGTAGCACACAAAACAAAAACCAATTTACTATCAGTAGTGCTTATCAATTGGAAATGAGTAGGAAAGAGGCAGTGAAGGGTGAATGCTCAAAAGGAGGAGAATGGGAGAATAGGTGAAGGGGTATCAGGGGTTTGAATATTCCAAGAAAAGTCAAACTCTTTATGTGGAGAGCTACAAAGGAGTTGTTAGCTACAAGAAACAATTTGTACTTGAGGAGAATAACAGAAGATCAAAAGTGCCCAATATGCAAGAGTGATGATGAAACAGTAATGCATGCAATATGGTTCTGTCCAGTAGCAGCAAATGTATGGTCTGAATCAATAAATGTGATGTAGAAATGGAGCTCAAATGAATCTGATTTATTAGCTTTGTGGAAAGACTAGTGGAGAAGGTAAGTAGAGGAGAAATAGAAGAGATAGTTATGGTAATGAGAAGCATCTGGTTGAGAAGAAATAAATTCATATTTGATGGCATTTTCAAAAGCCCAAGTCAAGTGATGAAATTAGCTAGAGATGAATTAAGAGTTTTCCATCTGGTTTAGCAGAATGCAAGGTAGAGTTCAAATACAAGAGCAGAAAGAAGAGACTCTTTGTGGAGTAGACCAAGAGAGCATTATGTTAAAGCAAACTAGGATGCAGTAGTTTATCAAAAAGAAAAAAGAAAGGTGGGACTTGGGGTGGTCATTAGAGATGAGGAAGGGGAAATTATGTTTGTTGTTGGAGAACATAAAAGGTATGTGACAGATTCTGCAGTAACCGAAAGTTATGCCCTATGGAAAGCTATGGAATTTTGCAGAGACCTCAATTTTAACAAGGTTTTGTTTGAATGTGATGCTCAAGTTATAGTGAATGCAGTCAATGAAGTGAAAGAAGATTATTCCATTTATGATAGTGTCATTGAAGATGCAAAGAATCTGTTAAAGGCAAAAGAGAAATGCAGTGTCAAATTTGTGTGTAGGAAAGCAAATGAGGCAGCACGTTTTAGCAAAAGAAGCTTTATTATTACAATTTGAAGTAGTTTGGATGGAAGAGGCTCCAAGATGTATCAAGAGTATCATAGTTAAGGAAAAATCTTGTAATGATGTTTCAGTTCAATGAATGAATACAGAGGAGTTTTTCAAAAATAAAGAAAAAAGATAAGCTTTGTAAATAACTAGACATGGATACAAATATAGTTCACAACGAACACTTATGATTTGTCAAAGTTCATTCGTATGAAACCTAAAGAAATCAATAAACCATGATTAAGATATTGAGACACTCATCGATGCAAAGTTTAATTAGAATAAAAAATTATTTAAGGTAAATAAGAATGAAATTAAGGTCTCGTTTGTTTTCAGAGATGAAATGAGATGTGATGAGATTAAAGTTGAATAAAATATTATTAAAATATATTTTTTAATATTATATTTATTTTAAGATTTAAAAAAATTAAATTGTTTATTTTATTTTATATGAAGATTTAAAAAAATTATAATGATAGAATGGAAGATTTTTAAAATTTTTAAAATTTTAAATTTTAATTTTAAAAACAAATAAGGCCTAGAGTCAAACTTACATGACTGGCAACAATGAACATAAACAAGTTGAATCCAGCTTTCACTGCTATGACGCTTTTAGATAGTGTGACGCCGGTGAATGCTTTTCTCCATGAGACTGATACCAGGTAGATACGAATAGCTCTTGGCAGATATTGGAATAGAACAACAGCTGTCAAGACTTTCCTTTTCTTCAAAGATTCGGAACCTCTCAGTTTTGAAAAGATAATTGGAAGTAGCACCTGGACAGTCGACAGAGATTCCGTATATAAGATATGGATCTTAATTTTTAAAATATATCATAAAACTTTATTTTTTTTATTTTATATATTAATTTTTATAATATATCATACATCAACTTATCTATTCTATTTTAATACTATCTAAATAATATTTTTTTATTTTTTTTAAATATTTCATTTTTACTAATAAATTTACAAAATCAATATATTTTTTTTTATTTGTAATATATTTTTATATACAATGTAATATATTTTTAGTCCTATACACACAAAATCAAAATATATAAACAAAATCAAAATTATAAATAAAATCAAAATATGAAAAGATTGGATAAAAAAATACTTTCCAAATATTTTTTAGAAGAAAATAAAATAGAGGTGTTTAAATTATAAACAATAAAAAGAACTTACATGTTGAAAATTAAAGTAAAAGAAATTGAGAGAGTAAATAAAATATAAATAATAAAAAAAAATATTTTAAAAGTAAGGTATATAATTAACAAAAATGAGAAAATATAATAGCTTATAATTCATAAAATACTGTCTTTTCATATTAACTCTGTATTTACTTACTCTTTTTTTTTTAAATAAATTACGTCCACTTGAGCTCTCTAATATCATTTCTCTTAAATCACATACACAATTTTGTATCTTATTATCTGTTAACAATTTTGTATTTACGTTCGTTAGTTAAAGCGGCATGCGTAGTACTGCTTAAACCAAATTATTAGATAACTTGCATATCTGGATAAAAACATTAAGCATAAGATCATTGACCCTTAATTACCTGTGGGATTGGAAGAATTGCCAGGACGTCAATCGCCAATGACCACAATTCCGATCGAAATTTGAGGTACCGGAACGGTAATTGGCACAGGAACAGTAATAGTGTTAATAGTTTAGATGGATTTTCCGTTCCGGTCATTTCTGGTATTCCGGTCACTTCGGCAGGTTCCGATACATTTTGGCCGGATTCCAGTAGTCCATCTTGCGACACTTGTCCTCGTGGACGAGCGTTTGCAAAATGACGAAGACATTGCAAAATGATATCCACAAGCAAAATCGAGTCCAGAACAGTTCGCAAACAAGTACTTCCGATATATAATCTTCTATCCAAAGCAACGCACTTTCTTTCTTCATTAATCACTGGAACGTAAAAGAACAATGGGTCCACTGTTACCGACAACACGCACCACAAGATCAAAAGCATGTTTACAATCCACTTCGGAGGTAGAGTTTGCTCTTGCCTCTCGCTATCCGGGTCCCTAGGCAAAATAGAACAAACAGGCAGTGATTAAAATCATGGGATCGATCCAAATAATTATGATAAATTGTCTGACTCCAATTGCCCACAAAAAGTACTTAAAAAGTGGGTTAAATATGAAGTTAAACAAAAAGTCCAATAAAAGCCCAAATCTAACTACGTAGAGTCGGAATTAGAGTTGGATCGAAACCTACATAAGTCAGAGTTGGAATTTGAGTTGGATCGAAACCTACGTAAGTCAGAGTTAGAATTTGAATTCGAACTCTGACAAAGTAGAAGTATGAGACGTTGGATTTAAATGATTCCAATTTTGATTTTTTCAGTGCTCACCCCTAGCCAATAGAAGAAGAAAATGTGGGCAGGTTTGAAGAGTGGAATGAGAATTTTTTATTTTAGATGAAAATTTAAAGTATTATTTTTTAATATTATTATTATTTTGAAATTTGAAAAAATTGAATTAAAATTTAAAAAAATTAAATTATTTATTATATTTTATATAAAAATTTAAAATAAATATAATGATGAGATAAGATAAGATAAAAATTTTATATCTCATCTCACTCTAAACCTGCCCCGCACACCTAATTATTCCCTTCACTTGCCGATGCCCACAGAAGCTCATACTTAAGTAGTGTACCCGTACACTGTGAATTCTGCTTCCTGATAAAAAATGGAAAACAGATTAGAGAAACCTGCAACACTCTTGGTCGATCTATTATTCTAAAGTGCATGAACATCCACAGATCGTTTTTTCAAGTAAAAAACTGCAGCGCAATTAAAGACGTTATCACTAAGAAAAATCTTCTTTTCCCAAACGAGGTGGAGTATCCGGACCCAAAAAAAAACGAAGAACAAAAGAAACCTCTCCGCGCACGGTTGTGTCGGCCTGGGCTTAAACAAAAACAGACGGTTTCAATGGTTTGACGGTACACTATCAAAATTCTCAAATACTTTTATAATTTCTTTTTCAAATATTACTTTATTATAAAATATTTTTCAACTTCAATATTTCTAACTAATCATTACTTAATAATTATTCAAATACAAAACTCCGCACAATTTTTATAAACTTTAAAACAAAATATAAAAATAATACAAATTTTATAAACTTCAAAATAAAAATATTATTAAAAATTATATTCAATTAATTTTTAACTTTATACTATTTTTATTTAAATTTTTATCTCTCATTTTCTAAAATTTAAATAAAATTAATATTTTCATTCAAATTATTGCGCTATCATTTACAAAATTATAAAATACTGCAAATCACACGAACATCTGATCCTAATTGTCTATACCCTAATGAATGGGAAAAGTATAGCAATTCATTGAACCTGATAGACTTGTGTGTTCGAGCAGACCCGGACTTGGGCTGAGCGAAGAGCAGCTGAAAGCTGGATTTTAGCTGATTCCACCTTCATTCATTCATGTCCGGCGAGTCTATTTATAGGGACTGACTGAGTCAAGTTTATTATAATTAAGTAGCTTCGTTGACCGGGAGTCTACCCCCAAAGACTCTTTAATATATATCTTATCCAGTCCACCTTTTTTTTCTTTAAATTCTCTTATAATTATAAATATAAATAGATCTTATAAAAAATAATGTTCATAACTTAACGTGGATATAGGTGATATATTAGATCTAATTTTATGGGAAAAAAATCATATAAAATGTACCACAACATGAAATTTTATCAATTATAAATTTTTATAATTTTATAAACAAAACATTTATTTTGATTAGAAATTTTCTTTATTTTCTTTCTGAATCGTACTAACACAACAACTTAGTCCCGATTTGAATTAAAAATTCAATTTATCTCATCATTATAATTTTTTTAAATTTTTATATAAAATATAATAAACAATTCAACTTTTTCAAATCTCAAAATTATAATAATATTAAAAAATAAAATTATAATAATATTTTATTCAATTTATTTAAAATTATCTCAACTCATCTCTAAATTTGAACGGTACCTTAATTTTTAGCAATGTAGATGCATATAATTGATCATAACAGACAAGGCGGCTTCCCGGGTCATCAATTATTGGAGCGACTAACAAGAAAAATAGGTTTGGAAGTTAAGATTTTTCAAAAATTCTCATCTCAAATCAACTCATCATTACACATTTTTCAAATCTCCATATAAAATATAATAAACAATTTAACTTTTTCAAATCTCAATACACATTTTTCAAATCTCAATTCAACTTTTTTAAATTTTAAAACTAAAAAATAATATTTTAAACTCTAAAATAAAACACAAAATTCTCATCTCACCCCCCAAACCTATCCTAAATGATAATTGACAGCAAAAACCGCCTAGAATATCTTGCAAAGCCATGTGGGGACTCAAGAAAATAAAGGTGGAAAAAACAGAATACGCATACATACAAATTAATAAAGAAAAGCAAAATTAGCACTGCTGATATTGAAATCTCGTGACAACGCCACCAAGTCTCTCGTCTTCTTCTAGCGTACGTTAGATTACAAGGACATGCGGTCACTGTAATTGGGGCCTCTCCTTATTTTGAGGATAGGAAAAAGTTGCTTTGTCCATTAAATCTTGTCGCTCTACTTAATCTCTTGGGAAAAAAAAATTTATTTTTTTTATTTTTATTTAATAATTAAATAAATAATTTTAAGTGTATTTGTATATTTTTTTATTTTTTAAAAATATTTAAATATATTAAAAATATAAATTATAAAATTACAAAAAAAATTACAAAAGCAACTAGCAGTAACAATGAGCGGTACTAGTACTACTTAGGCGACAGAGTAGCACCGCTCTTTGAGGATAAGTATCAGTTTCTCCTCATATTTTATTTTTTAAATATTTAAAAACATCATATCAAAATAAAAAGTCAAATTTAAATTTTAAAATATATATTATTTTAATTCATAGTGATAAACAAATAGTAAGCTCCGAGTTGGATTGGAAATTCATTTCATCTCATCATTATAATTTTATCAAATTCTCACATAAAATATAATAAAAAATTCAATTTTTTCAAATATAAAAATAATAATAATATTAAAAAATAATATTCTAACAATATTTTATTCAACTCATTTCTAAATCCAAACGGGATAAGTCTATCATTTTTATTATAAATATCCATTCCTCAACAAGTAAACGAAATTATAACATTATTCTATGACCATATGCTAGCTATACTGAAAGTTTCACGGTTAAATAGATTAATATTGTTCAAAGATTTTTTCAATACATGATTGAAGAAATAGACTAATTTATCCCCATTCACTTTTCGACCCGGCCCCTGTGGATGGACCACAGTCATCCAAAACAAAGTGTTTCAAGTAATGTAATTTTCCTTTTTATATCATCATGCTGAGAAAATGGGTGACATGCCCATTGATGATGTAATGTGCTGTCGTGTGAAAATAGACTTTGGACTCCATTCTCCAGCGATGAGGTGTCACCGTATGTTGTTCTTCGAAATTAACTCACTCATCAGGCGTGTTGGAATAATTTTAGAATTGAAACGCTTTTTTCTGTAATTTTTTTATGTTTAAAATATTTCCCTAAAGAAAATAGTGGCGGAAAAAACCAAGCTTTGAAAAATTGAAATCGGTTCATAAGGACCGATGATTCATTTTTGAATCTTTTATTTTAATGGTGATAAAAATAAAAAATAAAAAAGTACCAAAAATCATGTATAATGAAATTCAAGCATTTTATATAATGTATAAAATAGAAATTGATTAACAAGTTTCAGTAAAAATATTATATGAATCTAAATAGTTTAAATAAATATGTAATTTATTTATTTAATCTTAGTTGTCGACATTTTTAGCTTCATATACGAAAAAAATAAAGTCCATTAAGTTACAAGCACATGAAAAATATAGTATTTTATGCAAAAACACAAATTTAATATCAAATACACATTCATCTCCTAATTGTTTTGTTCAATTAAAAAAAATAAAAAATGCATGTTTTATTCAATATTTTTACGATTTTTATTGCATATAACGATAAAAAAAAAAAAAAGTTAATATATGTCTAGTCCTATCATATTTTTCTATAAAAAAAAAAATTAGTAGTTAGGCAACTTGAAAATAAATAAAATTTTAAATATATTCAAATCGGCCTAAAATTTGTTAGAACCAGTCTGAACTAACCTAAATCAATCGATTGAAATGATTTAATAAACAATTTAAAAAATTCACTAAAATAGATTCGATTTCTTACCAATTCAATTTGAATCGGCTGAATTTAAAAAAAAAAAAAAAAAAAAAAAAAAAAAAAAAAAAAAAAAAAAAAAAAAAAAAAAAAATAAAAAAAAAAAAAAAAAAAAAAAAAAANTTCTAGCATAAGATTATAAGGAGCAGTCGGATAGGTTTGGATAGTGAGATGATAATTTTTAATTTTATATAAAAGTTTAAAATATTATTTTTTAATATTATTATTATTTTGAGATTTAAAAAAATTAAATTATTTATTATATTTTATGTGAAAATTTAAAATTTAAAAAAATTTTAATGATTAGATGATATGAAAATTTTATATCTCTTCCCACTTGCCGAACCTGCATTGGGACCTCTCCTTATTTTGAGGATAAGAATCAATTTATCTTCATTTTAGAGAACAACCAACGAGTTAACGGGATTTTATAATTAAATTGCATCATCTTATTTTGTTTGCGGCCGTATGCATTTTCGCGTCCAAATATTATCACCAAAAAATATTAATATTGATTTTTTAAATTTTAGTTTAATCTAAAAGTTAAAATTTATATAACGACAACTGTACTTTTCATTAATATATAATAATAATAATAATAATAATAATAATGCAAATAAGTGCTGTTCCAATCAGCTGGTTGATTTTCATTTTCTGATAGACAAAATAAGTTATACGTACCGTTTTGGTTGGGGGTTTTGAAGAAGAAAGAAGCACAAAACTTAAATTTTATGAATTGCACCTTATAAACTTGAGCGAGCAAGTTAGACGAGGATAAAGCGACAGAGATTAGTCACAAAAGAGAAATGATAGTTGTAGCGTGAGTGTGCAAGCATCGTGCAATTACTTAAAAAAAAGTGAATAAATACAGAATCTACATGAAAAAATAATAATTTTTTAATAATGGACCACACTATTTTTCATAGCGATTGCACGACGCTTGTGCACTCCACGACTGCATGTAACATTACTCGTGACAAAAGGTGCCTTATTTTTAGATTTTTGGAGTGAGCAGATTTGATCAAGTTGCAGATCATGACAGTTACATGCACGGTGGTTGAGCTAGGCTTCTCTAGCCATGCGAGAGAGAGAGAGAGAGAGAGAGAGAGAGAGAGAGAGAGAGAGAGAGAGAGAGAGAGCTACCGAAAGAGGCATGGGCGACGGATCAAGGAAAATTGACAGTAATACGACATGGGTGAGGAGGACGTCGTGTGACAACGAATTTGGGTGGTTGGTTGAGATCCATGGTGGATCTGAGTGTTGAGCTACAATGGGTCCAAAACCACTAATTCGAAGGCGTGGTGGAGGAGATCGAGAAGTGAAATGGTAGATCTAGGTGGCTTGACATGGTGCTTCTCTCATATGATTGAGGGAGTGAAGCGAGTGTGAGAGAGGGAGAGAAATTGGAAGGAGGGAGAACGAGATCTAGTGATAAGAAGAGAGGGCTTACCAGCGACATGAGGTGGCGAGACGTGGATGGTGGTGTCAAAAGCCCTAACTAGTTAAATGTGGTGTGAAGTTGGTATTGAAGATGTTGAAGGGTAAGTCAAAGTGTTGAGGTGAAGATGAGGGTGCATCTCGACACGGTGTCGTTTGAAGCTAGAAGAGAGACGACGCCAATTGATAGAAGGAATAAGACAATGCGTTTGGGTTATTGAAGCTGTTTATTTTGGGTTAATGTTGTGCATTTTGGTGCCAACCTTTTAGTTTACGTTGTCTGTCATTTTTTTATGTTTGTCTTCAGTCATTTTATCAATTGTACTTTTTGTTGTGGTTGTTACACTGTGGGTGATGAGGGAATTGTAAAAGGGGGTTAAGGGAGAGAGAGGGATTATTCTAGAGAATTCTAATTGTCTATTGTTTTTTCTAAAGGATTGGGTACCTCAAATACCCTCTATACAAACACAACACATGAATCTTTATGAGTCTATTTTCCATCACCATTTCTTATTACTAGTATTCTCCATTTATTTATTACATCAAGCAAGAGAGACATTACAATTGGTATCTAGAGCCGTAGATCCATGGCTGAGAATACGCGTTCCAAGCAGCAACAACAAGAGCAAGTATAAAGGTAACTTGATGCTCACAAAGATGGTATACAAGCTATGAATGAACGCCTCAACCAGCTAACTGGCATGCTTAGAACTCTAGTTGTCAACCAAAACCAAGCTCCCAATAGAGAACTCCAAATGTTGTCGGAAGGTTAGGGTAATGAAAATAGGAAGGGTTTCAATCGTGGGATTCGACTCAAGTTCCCTCACTTTGAGGATGATAACCCAACGAGATGGGTCTTCAAGGCAACTCAATAGTTTGAGTTCCATCACACCCACTAGCCCACCGCCTCTTGATGGCCTCGTACCATATGGATGGAAAGACTTTGGTCTGGTACCAAGATGCTCTTGATATTGGCAAGTTCACTTCATGGAAAACTTTCATTCGTGCATTACTTGTAAGGTTCGAACCGATGGCTTAAGACGATCCGAGGGAAGCCCTCACGTGCCACAAGAAAACTTCCATAGTTTCAACTTACAAGGCCCAGTTTGAAAGCTTGTCCAATCGCTTGAGGGGGCTGTCTGATCACTACCAGCTCAGTTGTTTCTTGAGAGGCTTGAAAGACGAGATCTGCATGTTGAACCCAATAAATCTTTGTGTTGCGTTTGGGCTTGCTAAAATTTAGGAGTAGTACTTATTAAGTACTAGGAAGGGAACCAAACCATATTCTGAGAAGCTTTTTCCAACAATACCAAACAATTCTATACGGTAGACTGCACCTACTGAAAGTAATCAAAGAAATAACAAGGGTTATTCACCAGCAAGAAAAAATTCCTCAAACGTCTATATGGATGAAAGAAGAAGCCGAGGACTATGCTATCACCGTGACAAGAATTGCTGCAGGGTGATGAAGATATTACAGAGGCAAAACTAGACATAGAGGAACCAGAGTCTTATGGAGGGGAGGAGTTAGTTTTGCTGTCAGTTTTATCATATCTTACGTTTACACACTTTCCGTAAGATTTGACATAAATAAATGGGCTTAAACTCTTTTTTCTTTTTCTTTTTCTAATTTTATTTATATAATTAATTATTCGCATACTGCAGCCACAATATCTATCTTTTGTCCCAACATTTTATTAAAGATAAATGATATTTGTGTCGTAGAGTCTATAAGTATTACACAATTTTTTTAAAAAAGTAAGTAAATATGAGATCTACATAAAAAATTTTTAAAAAAAAAACTAATTTTTTAATAGTAAATCTCACTCCTGTCAAAATGATTGTGCGGTACTTGTGTACTTCATAACTGCATGTAGTATTACTCTTAATTGAATTGTCAATTTTTGTGTTAGCTTTCTTTCTCAACTAGATAAAGAAAGCAAAAGAGGGGGAGTGTTAGCTTTCTTTCTCAACTAGATAAAGAAAGCAAAAGAGAGGGGGAGCCGAAGAGAGAGTTTGGGTCACTGCTGGCCATCGGCAAGGATGCGAGGAGGACAAAACCGCAAGGTGTTTTGAGCGAGAGTGGAAATGGGACCGATTTGAATATGAGTGGTGTTAGTGTGCCATTCAGCTTTGACAGCTAGGCATGCCCATTAGTACAAATTCACATTTTTATTTTTTTAAAATAAATTTAAATATTTTTAAAAAATAAAAAATACATTAATACATTAAAAATTACTTCCTTAATCATTAAGTAAAAAAAAATTAAAATTTACATGTTAAAATGAGAAAGTGAACTCGTGGACCTACTACTATTTTCCTTTGAATATTGATATAAGGAATTTCATCATTTTTTTTATAAGAAGCTGACACTTATCTTTGAGCCTCGGTCAAACCTTTGGCAGAGTTTGATGTGAGTAGAAAGGATGAGATGAGCTTATGAAGTCCTAACCTATAGAGGAAAAAAATTAAAAAAATAAATTAGTAGTAGATCGGTAGTATAGCGTGGTAAGGGTATCACTATCCCTTTTTAAAACCAAGCTGACACTTGTTCTCTTCATCGGTGGCTCACCAATTATTATTATTATTAATGATACTCTGTAACGGTCTGTCTGAATTCGAGTCACGGTAAATATAACTTTAGGCTACTTTTGGAAGTTGAGGTAATTTTAAAAGATCTAGATTGATTTGTAAATAATAATATTTTATAAATCTTATTGAGTTGTGTTTAAATATATATAAAATAGATTGAGATGAATTAATTTATTTTATCAAAAGTTGAAAAAGTAGTAATTCCTATCAATAATTAGTTTAAGATGAGTCGAGTTGATTTTAACGACCAAACACACCTTGAGTTAATAAATTTTATATATTTTCATTGGAAAAAAGTGAGAGTTATTATTAAAAATTAAGTTTTTGTGTGAATTTTAAATTTTTTTTACTTAATTGCGCAAAATTTACACATTTTAACACCGTACAAATAATTTTCTTAGGATATAAATAGGTTTATCTGTTTATTCATAATATATAAAAATTATTTTATAAATTATAACGCTTTTTATCACGAAATCTCTTTTTTATAAACTAAATTAATTTTATAAACTAAATTATTCCTTTAAAAAGAGGGGCTAGGGTTTTGAAAAGAGGGGCAAAGTGAAGCAAGTCGTGATCAACTCATTTATATATGTATATATATATATATTATTTTAAATGATTCTAGTATGAGAAAATCTTGAAAAAAATTGACAAGAAAAATGGAGGGGGATTTTCTCCTCTTCAACCTCCACTGCGCGCTGTCAATGCCCCATGGATTGCCTTACTATGTCTACATAAGAGTATTGGTAGTGGTTTATGCACCTTCATATATAAAATTACCTCTTTTGGAGAATGATTTTGCATATGAAGAAAAGCTCCTACATTGGTTTATGCATCTTTGAACCAAATAATAAAAAAAAAAAAAAAAAATTTTATTTGTTTCCTAAAATTATTTTTTTATATATATTTTACAATTAGTATTCATTTTATATTACCAACTTAATACAAATTTCATGTATCAAGATTATCTTAATATAAATTCTATAAAGTTGATTTCAATAGGTAGGAGAGAGAAAAAAATAGTAAAATAATGTTTGAAGAATGAATAATGCTTCTTCAAATTTGAAGAACCACTATTTATAGCTATGCAAAAATTTAGAGATGCATAAGCTAATGTAGATGAATTTAAAGACATATTCTTCAAATTTAAAGAATATCAATCTTGGCTCAGCAAAATTTTAACCCAAAAATTTAACTCAACATAAAAATTACCAATATATTAGTGTATAAAATTATTTTTGGAGTACCTTTGTGTAGACCAGTAACTCTCTTTTTGAAAAGCCCTCTCTCCTTAATTTCCTATGCAAAGAAATTAAAAAGAACATATTTAGCCTGCATAAAATTTGAAATAGCCCCCTCACCCCCCACCCAAAAAATAAAAGAAAACTTTAAAAATATAGCCTTACGCTAAAACTACATATATCTAAGTTCTTGTCCAACCTAAAGGTTTGGGGGCAAAGACAAGATGAGATTTCTCATCTTCATCTCATCTCATCATTACACTTTTTCAAATTTCCATACAAAATATAATAAACAATTCAACTTTTTCAAATCTCAATATAACTTCTTCAAATTCCAATTCAACTCTTTCAAATCTCAAAATTAAAAAATAATATTTTAAACTTTAAAACAAAATACAAAATTATCATCTCACCCCCCAAACCTATAAGACTAGAACTTCTCTTAAAACTTAAAAGCTTTGACCCTAAATTTTTTGGAACAGACTGATAATACCATCTCAATCCTCTCTTCAGTCCATTCAATCTCTCCTTCCTCATGTTTGCTATGCACGTATCTCTAGGTTGATTCACATTTGGATACTATATATGCATGCCAAATTATATTGAATGTGTTAGATAAAATTAATTCAAGTTATCTCAAGCATAGTGAAACTCCTACAAGTCCGGATCTTTCCTAGTCTTATAGTCCACATCAAATTATTGTGATTGCATATCTATGTCATTTATGAAGCTACTAGATTCCCCAAAAATGATTTTATACTTCAAGATCAAGAGTTTAAGATGATTATTCTAGAAGATTGTAGAAAGTGAGCAGAGGTCTTTGTTTGTACGTTCACTCAAATCCTCAAAACTAATGTATGTAAAACTCTTATTTTTAAAAGCCTCTAGATGGGATGGTTAAATAACTTCACTAGAAGTTAATTAATTGCTTGTGAAGGGGACTTGATTAATTGCTTAACTTCCCTACCCATGTGAACAATACATGGGTCTTGGAGTGCCCATTCACTAACATCTATCACTTGTCCACAATGGGTGTCATGCCTATTAAAATTCTCATCTTAATTTTTGAAACAATTATCCCTCATACAAAAATGAAGTGTGCGACTTGACGGTAAGGTAAATGGTAGAGTACTATATTAAGTCGCCATCTTACAAACATAGTATATCACTCATAAAAATTGTCTCTGTCCGAGACTATTTGACTTCACTAGCTCAAGTGTCCTTAACCTTCATGAGTTTATAACTTAAAGCTTACGAGTTTATAACTTTAAGCATCTCTTGACCTCATATTATATAATACACTTATGATTATATAAAATTAAAACGGCATAATAATTTGGGCTTTGTGTCATAAAAAAACAAGTAAGAATCTAAATAATCTATATGTATAATTATTCCTCGCTTTGAATCCATTCCTCTCTGTGCCTATCGCCTCTCCCAGAAAGCATTTTTCGTTCACCGGGAGGAGGGGGGTGGACACGAGCCCCTTCCCCAGCTTTTCCAGGTGTCGATCGACATTTTGGCAGAAGAAATCCACCAATCCATGCAGCGCATTCACCTCACGCGCAGCTTCTGCTGCACGTGATCATCACGCACCGCCGCGTCTTGGAGATAGTCCTACCACCACGCGCAGTAGTTTTGGGATCTATGGCTTCAGATCTTCCAGATTTGACTGTTCACTTCACTCCAACAGTGGTGCGTGGCCTGCACGCACCACCACCTCCAGTAACTCCCCCTCACCGGCGATTCTTCACAGCTTTCGGTTGCTACACTATGTTCCTGTTTTCCCTAACCAAAGATCAAGTGAAAGTGGATGTGATAGTTCCTTCCAGTCAGTCCAGACCAATACGTTGCAGCACACTCCTTTGTACTGCGGCTTCTAGCTGCAACTTAATAGTCTGTTTATTAAACTATTTCATAACCGCCACCAAGTGGTCTCCCCTTGTGGGAATAGGGTGGGAGCCAATCTTTTGGCTCCATTCACCCTCTTTGTTTCTTTTATTTTGTGTTGTAATGTGTATTGGCTTTGAGAAGATTGTAGGGGACTCCCACCCCACCGAACTTGTATTTTGTATCCGTTAGTTTATCTATAAATGTTCTACTTGCCTAGAAAAAAAAAAGAATCTAAATAATCTTCCCTAGACACTTATATCAATTCAATCAAACTTTATTGCTTTCCAATACATGCTCCATGAGACTGTATTATTCGTGGCCAGGAGATAACATGTTAAAGTAGTAATATCAAATTTTCATCTCATAACATAGTTTCAAGTTCAAGAGCATATGAATAGATCATCTATTGACCTATTAGGGCTCATATAATGATGGAGTAGGGACTCATTCAATCATTTCCTCATACGATCATCTGTAATACATATAGTATGAAATGTATGTTATAGTAGAACTCCCACTCAATTGGGCTTATCACATTCAAACGATGTAGGAATCTTATTCTAGTTATCATAAAGGAGCTCTAACTTGAGTTTCTTAGCACAGTCACTCATCTATCTCCTACCCAAAATCTCACATTCCGCTTTAATTAGGCTTCATGAAATTGTGCACATACTTTATTTCTGGATCTTGTAAGTCTCATCTTAGCCAAGCTAAGGCGACATTTTTTAAATTTATCTTGAATGCTTCACAAACATCAATATGTTTACTTGCTCATTTCCAAGGGCAAAAATAATTAATTTGTCTCATCTTGCTCACTATTCAAGTGCCAAAGTAATCATCCATGTGAGTGGACTAATATTTACCTACGAACATATTTATAATGTACGCTTTTCACATAGTATCAATTAACTAATAATAATCTCACTAGAGCAATAGATACTAACAGTGTTAAATGTACAGTAAAGTCAGTAAGGTATACTTAATACAACATAGATCAAATCTAATGAATTCCCAAGCTTGCAAAATATTTCTACTAGCAGGCTAATAGCCTTAGTTAGAGGATCAGCTACCATCTTGCTAGTAGAGATATGTTGTAGAATCACCTCACTTTGTAATGAAAATGAATATCTATTTGTTTGATTGTTTAATGTTATTTACGATCATTTGTATATGCCAAAGTATCCATATTATCACTATATATCTTAACTACTTCCACAAGAGTCGTAACCTCTAGGCGTTAAAGAAATCCTTCTCAACCAAACAACCTATTGTACAGTTGATGAATAAGTAACGTACTCTGACTCTATTGTAGATAAATCAATGCATGATTGTTCTTATTATACCAAGAAACACAATAAGCATAAATGCGTAACCAGTCATGGATTTATGTTCATCTTTATCATTAGCCCAATCAACATCACTATAGCCCTTCAATCTCATGCATGTGTCCACCCTAGTAGCAAAGAGCGAGATTTTTTTTTTTTCCTAATGAATGTATTGAAAAATCCTCTTAATTGTTTGCCAATGAATAAGTCTTGGGCCACTTTGATAATGGCTAACCAATCCAATTGCAAAACAAATGTTAAGTCGTGTACATAACATTGCGCTTTAAGGGCAATGTTCTAGGCTATACTTATCCCTAGAAATTTTAACTCCAAGCACATAATTTTCTTCACCCATGTCCTTCATCTCAAAAGTAGAGGACAACCATAATTTTGTGGCAACAACTATCTACATATTATTTTCAGCTAATAAACTATCATCCACGTACAAACATAAAATAAAAAACATCTTCCCTTGTACGTTAAATTGGTCTTCTTCTAGCATTTCAAATCTAACTAAAGTAATGACTACATAAAATTTGAAGTACCATTGTCTAGATGATTGTTTAAGGCCATAAATGGAGCGTTTCAGCTGGCATACTTTACGCTCTTGTTTTTCAATGTCAAAAGTCCAGAAGTTGATCCATACAAATCTTTTCGTCTAGTTCTCAATTGAGAAATGTAGTTTTCATCTAGAATGAGGTGATGAAGTAAATGTCACCACATGGGAGAATGTTTTTCATAATCTATACTTTTTCTTTAGGTATAGCCCTTCTCCATTAGATAGGCCTTATACTTGTCAAATGATTCATCTACCCAGCGCTTAATTTTTAAAACTCAATTGTTTCCAATAGGTTTGCACCCAGATGGAAGATCAACAAGTTCCCAAACTTGATTCTTTGCCATAGAACTCATCTCATCTCTCAATGCAGCTAGCCATTTATTTAAATTAAATGAACTTAGTACTTCCTCATAAGAAGCAGGCTCATTAAAGTCACATAAAGCACACATAAAAGATTCCCCTTCAATTTCAAAATTACGATGAGGAAAGGTTCTACATTTGCTTTTAAGTAATTGAGACTCTTTTGAGTCACTTTCTAAATATTTTATCTTAATATGTGATAATTCTCCACTCTCGCAAAAAGATGGTGTAACTCTCTTGAGTTCTTGCAACTCAGAACGTTCAAGGTCTTTCTTTGCTCCCCCAAGATTAGAAAAATTATTCTCAATAAATGTGGCATCACATGGCTCTATATATTCCTTCGAGCTCTCTGAATATCTTATGAAGATGTGCTTATTTTCCATAGAGCTAAGTTTCCCATATATATATATATATATATATATATAGGAAATGGTGTGAACATAACCTGTAGAGCCCTAAGGTTGAAAATGTTCCAAATTTGGCTTTGCGACATTCTATAATTCATATGGGGCTAATGGAATAGATGTAGAAGACACATAATTCAAAATGTAGGCAGCAGCTAAAAGAGCATCCCAAAATGATATTAGCAGGTTAGCTTGTGCCATCATTGATCAAACCATTTTCAATAAGATACGATTCCTCTGTTCTCCAACACCATTTTGTGAGTGGAATGGAATAAATAGAATTAGTTCAAAGAAGAGTAAAAATCTTGTGTGTAGTCAGCCTTTTCTCTATAAAATGGATTTCTATATTAATCATATCTCTATTTTTTGTAATACTACCATTATGGCCTTTTCTTAAATTTTATTTTTTTCTATTGAAAAATTGTGTTTTGAGATGACAAGTTCAATTTTCATATTATAACTCTTTCAAATATAATTTCACACGAGGAGTATATAAAAAATTCATATCAATGTGTAACCCTTAAAAGTTACTAAAGATCTATTTATGATTATTTTTCTTTCATTAATTAATTCCATTCCATGCCCCTCCATTTCCCCAAACTCAGAGGGAATAAAAAACTTAAAGTTATGAAATAAATGAAAGGAATGACTAGTATTCCCTTATATCTACTACTCCATCTCCCTTTTATAAAACTTCCAAACGAGGGAATGCTCCTTTAATTTCTTTTTATTTAAACTCCCAAAAAAGGAAAATAATGGAATATTTTAAAAGAATTATACATGCTTTCTTTAATTCGATTCGCTTCTCCCTAACAAGCCGTAAGGAAAAATTAGCAGATGCCCTTGAAGTATGAATGAGCATCCCATAGTAGAATGAGAGTACTACACACTACAACAAAAACGACTTTTTCTGACCAATTTATCGCAACCAAAAGACTATTCGCAACCAAAATGAAAAAGCTGTTTTTGTTGTAATGACATTTTCGTATTCAGGAGTACTACTTAATTGATAACTACTTTAGACTCATGTATGCGAATACAAGTATTGAATATTTGAAAGTATCATATGTTCAAATTATTTATGTTTATGTTCAAGCGTTGTTTTTGGGAGGAAATCGATTGCTACAACATCAGTATTTCACAAAACATTGTTGTGACGGAACGATCGAGCCCTCAAAAAAAAACAATTTTGAAGATTTTTTGTTTAATCATTAACACAAAATATATATGCATGATTCTTTTACAAGTAGTGCATGCAGAATGCATATATATGGACGTTGGTAGCTTTCCCATTTCACTGATCTCCAATTCTTAAATAATTTTGGACGTCCTAGAACTAACCTATATATTCAGTATTCCTTTGTTTATTTTAAATTCTTCTTTAAGTGTTCTTTATAAATAATCTCTAGTACTGGATATGATATGATCATGAAGCCCAGATTCATAAATGGATATAATTATATATTCAATATGCTTACAAATGATAGTGAGAACTCCTGAATTTTGAATATCTAATTTTTGTGAAAATTCAACAGCTATGAGTTTAATGCTCTCAAAAAGAAAGAATTTTTTTTTTATTTCTTTTATAAATTCCGCTTCAATTAATCAATTATATATTTGTTATATATCCAAACCAAATTAATATAATTAAAGTACGTACTAAGAAAGTCGAATCCTTAGTCCTATGGTATTTGGTATGACAAACTACTAATTATTTGTCACAGCTTGTACTTAATGTGACCACATTGTAATTGCAAATTAACGTTAATTTTTCCAGATAGATATAGCTTTAAAGGAGTACTCATGTCGATCGTCGAAACCATTATTTTTTTTCATGTCGCGTGCTTATTTCTGTTGTACGTACAGACTATATAGTACTGATCTAAATTTGGTTTTGGGTATATATGCTATATTCATGATCCAACCAAGCATATATAACAACGGGGGAAAAGAAAAAAATAAGAGAAAAAAACTCTTCTATATATATATATGCCATGATAGAGTGAACATCGATGATCAAAATTAGAAAATACCAAACTCAAGAAAAAAGGAAGGAAAGTAACGATTTTGATAAACTTAATTACTCTTTTATTTATTTTATTACCATGATAAAATAAAGCATTGATAGCTCAGATCTTACACACGATGTATCTTGAGAATTTTAGCTTCCTAAACATGACATTATAATAATCAGTTCCCTAATAATGCATGCGCATGATCATTTTCCCCAGCCATATTTAAACTTGTACTGGTTCGTTTTACGGTTAAGTAGGGAGATTCCAGTATCTTCTGCTTTCCAGATGCAATGGTTTCCACCGCACTCTCTCTTTGTTTGTGCATCGCTGACGGTGAAAACTTTGCTTGTAGACCCATGTCGCAGATCGCAGCTGAAATTCATGCCGCGTACAACATCGTAGTTGAACTCATACTCCTCCTTTGGCAAAAGAATGTGAAGGCTCAGATCGAGGTATGGCTTCAGGTTTTTGCAGTTTACGTTAAGCACTTTGTTGTCAAGTTGGTTGACGAACTTCACGTAGTGCTTCCTCAAGCGGGGAGCCCTTGCCGCGCTGCTCAGGCCCAAGGCCAAGGCGAGGACGAGTGCAAGGCAATACAACCTGGCAATTCCCATGCGCTTCATTTTAAGATGCCGGCTGATGGAGGACAATTGTACGTTCTTTGGCTGAAATATGTACTTTTCGCACCTTGACAGCCAAAGAATGCAGCTCTGATCTCGATATTGCTACCAACGCACGTCCTATAAACTGCTGTTTCTTCTAGCTTTATATTGTTGTCTTCACTTGTAAACTTGTGGCCTGTCTCATTTTTAGGGCAGCAAGGAATATTGCAAGGTCGAGCTTGATCTGCTATGAAGTATTAATTGTTCGAAGCTAGTCGTGCGGCAGGCCACGAAAATTAACTACGTACATGGCTTGAAGAAATGCCCATTTTTAGCTAAACTTTTCTATGGCTTTTAACCGGAGTGCAAGATTAGTAAATATATAATAGAAACAAACTATAAGACACAGACCAGATCAGATGTTTAGGGTATTTGAATTGCCACATCAATATTGTATATATATATATATGGAATAGTGATAATACATCTAATTAATTAAATCCGTTAAAAAATGCACAAGATTTGATGACCCCTAATATTATCATACCGTTAATGGAATCCAAATAATTTTTCTTGGTCAAGTTAACCCAAGTGGGAACAAGCTTTTATGCTTATCTAAAACGTCGACTAGCTGAGACATTATTTAGAGTGAAATCCTTCGACGTCACATGCACCCTTCTATTAAATGGTCTCAGATATAGAAATTATGTATCTTGGAGCGGCTAGAAATGTTATTTTGACACTCAACCCGTTCCTAGTCGGGTTGGAGACCCGATCAAATAACAACCCGAAAAGGTCGGATCGGATCGGATCATTTTAATCGGGCCCTTCGGTTTATCGGGCCTTTTGCACAGCCCTAGTAGAAGGTATAATTTGCCCACTTTTCTGGCCTACAACTACTCCCTCATTAATATCTCAACTAATGATCCCTGCGTCAATCATTCATGGAATCAGCTCGGCCAGCACCTATGTATTTTGGATTGCTTATTTGCGATAATTTGGCCAAGTTATCAAATAAACTGTTGTGTAGGATTTCATTCACCACATTCCTATTCTCAATCCAGGTATCAAATAAACATTCTTATTGTAAGTGAACAATATTACATGGCAGCCAGCTTGAATTTGGCCAAGTTAAATTCAAGTAAAGCTCGATTCCATTATTAAATAGGTTTTTTAAAAAAGTAAAATTAGGCTCAATTATTAAGTGATACAAGCTCAGGTAAAACTTGCTTGACTTGATTAATATATATTAACAATTAATCAATTATTAGTATATTATATATATTTTTTTTAAAGAGTCGGGACCACATGTCAAAAAGTGGACCCTGCCCCATATATATTAAAAGACCCTCACTTATGGCGGAGGAAAACCGTATAACAAAACACCACTTGAATGAAAAACCATAGACAAAAGCACCCGCGAAACTAACAACATCAACCTAACAGGACCAAAACCACCCAAGCTCCTAGCACAGACCTTATTCTGAAAACCTAAGGCCTCAACGAAGGAAGACATAGTTTATCCACATTTAAAATACCTTTTAGCTTCCACAGAACATCATCAAAATTTATCCACGTACCAGACTGCTGATTCAAAGCCATACAAGCAAAAAAGTCAGCTCCTGAATTTCCTTCTGTAAAGACATGATTGATCTTGACTTGCAAGCTCGACAAGACCTCTTGGATTTCTTCCCAATAGTCTTCAAGGTACCATATTACACATCTCCCTTTTGCCAGCCAGTTAACAAGTAGAGAGTCTAGCTCAATCTCAATTCTTTGCAAACCCAACTCCTTGCAGTGTTTTAGCCCATAATAAAGAGCTAATAATTCCGCTTCATTATTAGAGCCATGAGACAACTCCTTAGCAAAAGCCAACCTCAAACAGCCCCGATCATCCCAAATAAGATCCCCCACCCCCATGCAACCTGGATTGCCTAACGAGCTCCAATCAGCATTCAACTTAAACCATCCCCTATTTGGCTTACATCACTTAACCAAACAAACCGGCTTACGTAAAGGAGATTTAATCGAAATTGAGAAAGCCTCCAATATTCTAGCGTCACCATTTTCCAATTTTCTACTCGGCCTCAGACGTAATCCCACCCATGCAATTGCAGCTTTGATCGCACTCCACAATGACTACATAGAACCATGTTTCCCTTCCATACGAGCCTTACACCGCCACACCCAAAGAGACCATGTTAAAATAATGGGAATCAAACCAAGTAGCGTACCTTTTTGGGATGAATGTGAGGCCCGTCTAACCAAAGCTCCATAATATTCTTCAAGGCCTGGATGGATCGTACGGCATCCCTAAACTCAAAGACGCCCTGCGCCAAATTTCTGCTGCTAGAGTACCTGTGGCCAGGAGATGATCCTGATTTTCCAGACAACCCTGCACACAACATTCACATTTAGAAACCAGTAGAATACCCAACTCTTTAATACAATTACTATATTATATATATAATATATATAATTACCATTCAATTATTAATAGTGAGTTCTTTCGTATATATTATATATACATATATATTTATAATTAACAAAATACATGATATTATATATATGCGATTTATTAGAAAACAGAGCACATACACATGCTACAAGAAAAAATAGACTTTTGTGACCATTTGCTTGCAGCAAAAAGATTATTTGTGACCAATGTTAACTGTAAATAGTCATTTTGCTAGAATTAACTGGCCAAAAATAAACAGTTTTCTTGTAGTACGTACGTACATATATGGAGTAGTTATTTTCAATATATATTAACTTATTAATTATGAATATGACTATCTTATATTAGTACTATAAGCTACGGCCATGAAAAACTATTGGTGACTGTTGAGTCCATGAATAACAAAATCCTGGGGTTGTTGATATCATAAAATTTAGCTGTTCTCAGAGCTAGGAGGATACATGGAGTACTTATTCCTCAGTAAATAATGCTGTACGGCATATGGTGCATTGCAATTTGGGGAATTTCTGGGTTCCATAGTCATTATAAATTAAACATTATTTGTAGATTTACAATATAGTGGTAATTGTCCCGATTTGTTTTAGGCTACACTAATCAATTACAAGTGCAGGCTTATTGTAATTTATCCTTCTTTAAGGCATTAATGTTTTGATATTGGTTTGGGTCTAAACTCAAGATCAGCATTTGATTGCAGGATTAACGTACGAAAGACGTAATTAAGGTGCTTTTTAAGGGATTTTGTCAAATATAGCTATCATGCCAACTGAGTTAATGGACATTCCAGGCATTGATCAAAGCGTGTCATGTTGGATTTTATTTCCATTTTGGTAGGAGATGATTATTTTCACAACAAATAACTATCTACAAATAAATATTTTTCTTGTAGCATGATTACATGCATTTTAATTTATTCTGACTTTGTTAATGCACGAGGGGAATCACTACAAGAAAACTGCTTATGTGTAGTTAGTTAATTCCAGCGAAATAATTATTTACAGTTAAAATGAGTCTGTTTTGATCACAAATAACCTTTTCGTCGCAAACCAATAATCACAAATATCTGTTTTTCTTGTAGTGAATGGAGAAATTCTGGAAATTCAATATGTTGAGCTTGGTCTTGACATTAATTTGCATATATATTTGTGAATTTATATATAGAATTATCTGAAACTTTGTGAGCATGTTGCGGACAATATTCTTGTACTAAGTGATATTTTGATCTTTGTGACATATTTTATGTCTTCATCGATCGTGACATCGTAGTCTGTAGATATCCATGGTGGTATAATGAGGTCTGTATGACCGTTGGATGGCTGTCTTTGCGACATTGAGGAGACCGCTCATGCGCGATGGTCATGTGATCATGTCGTACATTGTATATCTTTGTCGCATTTATCGATTTCTCCAATCATATGACTGTACGTAGATAATATTTTATTTTGTAGTATTTGAGGGAAAAGGCATTGACCAAGCATTAACTATCTGTTTTCCAAATAAAAAATTGATATATCTGGGTTTTTGTTAGTGAAATGATAGCGATTAAGGCAATGGAGATTTATTTATTTCGATCACGTTCTGCACATTTATTGTTTGAATAATAGTATTCTTCGTCCTAGATTACATTTTAAGTGATTTTATTGGCCACCACTTGAATGAAAGTCCATTTGAAATGTAACGTAATTGGTAGCATAATAGAAGATGAAGAATAACATCTCTTCTTAGGTGCCGTTTTGATAGTAAGTTAATATTGATAGTAAGTTAATAAAAAAATTAAAAATTAAATAAAATATTATTTTTTAATATTATTATTATTTTAAAATTTAAAAAAAATTAAATTGTTTATTATGTATTGTGTAAAAATTTATAATGATTAAATAAGATAAAATCAACTCTAAATCCAAACGAGATTATATTGTTTCGACAAAGATAAATGTGGAAAATAGCCAAATGCTGCATATCCTTCCCTGGCTGTGAACAACCGACCAAGTCCAGATAGCACTATTTTTGTGCTATGCAGTCGATTGAATTCAAAAGGGAGGGAAAACGAAGGCAAGTACATATAAAATCAGCAATACTCAAAGTCTTAATGCACAATAAAAACCAATTAACTATATAGCGCTCAGGGTGAGTGTCACAAAAGTAAACCAGAGTCCCATACCGTTCAATTAAAACTGAGTCCTACAAACAATGTGGGCTCGTTAATCTAAGACAGAAATTAAAAAAAAACAAAAAAAAAAGTGTAATTTTACATAAGTTTCAAAATGTAAGAGATTAACGCATTGAGTTCCCAGTATCAGTACTCAACAATTTCTGCGCCACTTCCCTGAGCAAGGTGAAGGAAGAAAACCAAGAAAAAAAAATGAGACAAAATATTATTTTTGGTCCCGTTTGTCAAAACTAGAAGATATTTCAATGAATCCACACTTCTGTTCACCACCTCTCCCTTGGCCTTGGCCTGCCAAAATATCAAGCGCAAAGCCATTAGCAGCATTTCGGCACATTTCGAAGTGTATATTTCACCACCAAAAGGTACATCTACCACACAAGTTGTAGAGAAGAAAAGAAAAATGTGTGCATTTCTGAAGGTTTATCAGCTTCCAGAATTGATAGCAAAAAAGATTTCTGAATTCTCAATTTAAGTGCAAATTATTCCCACTCGGCTCTTGCAACTCTTATCTTTCTACTTGATAACTCCCCACCCAAATAAAGTTGGGTGTTACCCACTAAGAACAACTAATTTGCCACAATACAACTTCATATCCTTACAGTTCTAATCAGGATTCTGTATCTCAACCAATTCCAGAACTTCTCCAATTATATTTCAGGAAATCGATAAAAATTTTAGTTCCGGCCCCTGTTTCAATTTCTGAATTCAATATTGAACATCTGCACATCATAAATTCCTTGCTACAACAGAAAAATCTAGGAGAAAACCAACATAAGCAATGCATCTGCTAGAATATCCATACCTGTCTAAGTCTCGGTTACCATGAAATCCCCTATCCCTTCCAGCTCCAAAAGATCTTCTGCCATCAGCAGACCTTGTCCACACATCCCCTGTGCCGCGCGATCGAGGCCTCTCCATGAACTCCAGATTTCTCGTTTCCTCAATTGACCCAGATTGAGATGGTGGCCTCTCAGGAAAGCCAGCCACCCTGCCTGCTCCAGAACTAGGCCTGGAACCAGGCCTTTCAACCGCTTTCTGCCCAAAGCGAACTTTGGCATCCAAATCATGAATCAGTGCTTCCAATTCCCTTTCTTTGAGATGTATTATATTGCGTAAACTGGATTGGTCTCCACTAGACTCTTGCAGAGATTCCCTGTTTGCTTCCGTGGTAGATTCCCTCTGACATTCCTGCTTTAAATGATATAATTCTTCTTTCAATTTCTTTTCCTCCTCTGTTTCAGGCCTGCAGCATTTGTCCTTTACAATTAAACACTCCATGTTCATAGAAGATCCATACCTCACATAACATCAAACAAAATTGACAAGCAGTTGTGTGCACAAACAAGCATGTAGGAAAGGGCATCCAAAATCAACCAAAGGGCCAAGTTTACAAAATGATACATCACTAAAGAGATATCGAAGGAAGCCTCAAGCTGCAAAAGCTAGAAATGGTTCTAGTAAACCAGTATAATATAAATAGTATAGATGCGCAACAATAAAAAATTTGATTGGATAAATATCCAGTGGTGTATGTTCATCATGATGCATGATAATAATAAACAAATTAAGGAAATTCATTATTTTGAATTCTGGTAAATAGAGGGGAAAAGCCCCTGCATACTTTACGAATGGTTATGCCTGCACAAAACACTGGAGGAGAGTATACAATCGATACTAGGAACTAGAATGGTACAAAGGCACCTTATCAAAAAAATGAACAGTACAAAGAGAAACTTTTTTAAAGTGATCCAAGGTTTTCACAAGGCAAAAGGCAAGCCCTGGTATACAGGAAGTATACAAGAGTTCACCTAATCAAATATAGGAAAGGAGACAAGGAAATTATGGAAATTCAGCCCCTTTTTCTTTTCCTTTTTTTTTTTTTTTTTTTGATGATGGGGGAACCACCCCACGGCAGAGCTTTTAGAACCCACCCATGGAACCTAAACCCCTGGGGAGACTAGCACAGCAACCCACCGCCTTGGCTTCCCACTTAAATCGCAGTTTGATTCCAGGGGGAATCGAACCTGTGACATGGGGCACATGCACACAAGTTCACCCTTACCACTTGGGCTACCCATGGGTGGGTAAACTCTATAGAAGCTACAAAAAGGAACAAAGTACTAAAAAAGAAAAGTTTTAGCTACGTTTGGATGATGAGATGATCTGTGAATAGTAGTAAAAAAATAAATAAATAATAGTGAAAAAGTAGCAAATTGTAAATAATAGTAAATTGTTTGTGAATAGTAGTGAAATAGTCTCACAAACACAGCCTTGAAACCTCCTCTAACGCCCTCTCATGATCCTCAAAATTTCTATTATTCCTTTCCCTCCAAATACACCATGCTAAAAAAATGGAGACCATTGCTACAATTTGGGGACTACCACATAATAGTCCTCTCCAATTGGACTACTACACTTACCAAACACAGCCTTAAACTCCTCTAACGTCCTTCAATCCACATAATTTCTATCATTCCTTTCCCTCGAAATACATGATGCTAAAAAATGGAGATCATTGCTACAATTTGGGGACTACCACATAAAAGTCCTCTCCAATTGGAAAGTGATCTACGACTATCCTTTTGGGCATTACCCAAGCCACTCATATTCAATTGAAAAAGTAAATCTACCACTCTCCCTAAATATACACCATATCAAGCAAACCAGGGCTGCTTTCCTTAATATCTCACTATGGTATCTCTCAAGCCATCTCTTCCAACACACTGATAGGTCTGCCATCCTTCTAGGCATCACCCAAATCAGCCAAAAAAAATAAAAAATTGAAAACAGCTTTGCATAATGTGCCAGCAACATCACAGTGTAATAAAAGATGATCCACATATTCCCTGCCCCACCACGATGAGTAGAGCCCTTTTAGAATATCCTACATAAGGATCTTGCCAAATGAAGCCATCCAAACAAAGAAAACAGGTCTCAAGGGAGCCTCGCTCCTCCATACTACCTTGGATTGACCGACAACCTTGGAATGACCAGCTTGACATTTCAGAATCTTTGTTCCTGAAAATGTGCAGTTTTTTTCTCTTAGAATTCCCCACAACACCCCTATGCAGAATCTCAAAATACAATCACAGTGCATGACCCTTCAGAACCTTTGCATATGACCATTTGCCAGCCACCTAGGGCAGCAATTCTAGAACATCATTTTACACAGCTCCCAAAGAAGATTCCTGTTTCGTTGTCTTTGACCTGCTTTAATCGTCTGTCGAGATACTATTCTTTGGAATAGAGCCCACAAATGTTCGGAAGAAAGCTTCTAACCTGTGGAGTTCGTCTCCAAAGCAGTGTTGGTATAATCACCAGGCACACCTATGCAAATGCCACTAGGAGCCTAAGCGCAAAGCGCAAGCACATGCCTAATCGAAGTAAAGCGCACATTTTAAAAATAATTTTTTTCTTTTTTTTTCCTTTCCTTTTAATATTTTCTAATAAAAAGTTTCATAAAATACAATATAAACGATTGAAAAAACAAGGTAATAAAATATTTAGCCTCTTAACAAATTCATGACAATCAAGTGATCAACTAATTGTACAAAATGTAAACATAATATTCTACATACTAATCAAAATATACATAAGTTATAATAGCCATAATCAAAATAAAGTAATGGTTGAATGCAATGACCAAAAAAGAAGAAGAATTGTAGACATTGACTTCTATACTTACATAAGCAACACAATACGATCCTAAGGTGTATAATCATCCTCATCGTTAAGCATTGGAGCATCATCCTTGGTTCCTTGTATCTTTTTCGCACCCCAACTAGGTGTTTTCTCTTGTATACATCCAGTGTACTTGGCTACGCCTCTTGGTATTAATAAATTTTTACTTATAAAAAAAAAATTATTGTTATTAAAAGATTTGTAACCCTCATCATATTCCTCAACTACAACTTCTAAATTAATGGTTCATAAAGAGTAATGTCGAAATTGATTTATATACAATTTTTTCAAAAAAATAAAAACAAAGCACACTTTGTTTGTCGTTAGCAAAGCACTTCAGCCTTACAAATTTACATTTAAGCACACTTTTACCAACACAGCTCAAAAGGACGTCTAGATGTTTCCAGCTCTTCCAAAATGGCAATGAAACCCTTTTGCTACCCCCACCCACCATATTGCTGAAACCACATACCTTCATTAACTGCTGTTTTAGGTTAAAGAAATTTATTAAACCAAGTAATTGGGCATAGCCCAAGTACACAGGAGTATACAACCTTCATTAACTGTTAGAGCCGCCCTAGAGAATGTATGCCGAGCCAATGAGGATTCTATGCAATCTTTCTAAATTTCTGCCTGAGAATGCATTCCATATTGGATATAAACCAACACTAAGGCCATGTTTGGTTAATTTTTATTTAAAAAGATTTCAAAAGTTTTTCAAAAAACTTTTAAGTTTATTTTAAAAACTTTTAAGTTTATTTTAAAAACTTTTTAAGGTTTTTCAAAAAACTTGCTTATCAAAAAAAAATTTCAACTTCAATCCAAACATCTTTCAATCTCAAAAAAGTTTATATTTCAACTTTTTCATCCAATCATTTGCCTAAATTTCAGTGAAAAGTAAAAAACACAAAATTAAAACAACTTTTACAAAAACTACCCTAAGAAAATTATAAAACAACTTTTCAACTCTATCTATCCACACTACAAATCAAATACAAAACATATTTAGAAAAAAAAAATATTATTCAAATTTTCCCATCTATTATCACAAAACCCAATAAACAATGCATCAAAGAAAATTCTAAAACATTCTCAAAATTTCTCTTAACTGAACATACCACCCTAACTTTTTTTTTTTTTTTTTTGATAAGTAAGAAGTTTTATTGATCCACGTAAATAGGCAATGAACATACCACCCTAAGGAAGAGTGGAGATCTATAAAACAAAATTTTGAACTCATAACCTTTTCAGGTATGTTGTTATCAATGACGTGTGGGTTGATTTCATATTTGTGTTTCTCAAATTTCTGGATTTAAGTGGGTTATAAAGTTATGCATATACATATTTTATGCTCTCTTTGATTAAATATGAATACAAGTATTTACGTTATGGAAAGTTGTAAAGAAAACTAGATAATAATTTTATCTGAAAAATAAAATAAAAAAAATTCACCCAAAAGAGTACGCCAATATCCCCACTCTTTTACTTTTGGACTCTGCATGGGGTAATGGATTAAACATACCCAACCCCATTTACTTATGGTTCTGTCCCTGGTTACATGTACTTGGGCTAGTCCTATTATTTTATTATTATCAATAATCAAAAGGCACAACCAAAGTACACGGGAAGTAAATAAGAAAGACACATATCAAGAAGAAAAAAAATACATTAATGTACGTAGAAAAGTCCACATGGGAAGGGTATTATGAAAAAAAAATACTTTATATAGTTTTAAAATCGAACATTAAATCTAAATGCATACATGTCAAAGAAAACTACTCTCAAAAATAAAGGAAAGCTTCCCAAGGCCTCTTATTGTTCCACATCCTATTTAGCCATTTCACCAAGCAATTAAACTTGGTAAGCAGATAAAAGCTGAAAAGATAAAAGAGCTTCATTGAGGGCACACAAAAACCCTTGTATATTTATGGTGAGTCGTTCATCAATTCAGCATGGCTTACACTGCAGCAATGGCGATAGGGCTTGTTTGGATAGAGAAACGATCTTATCTCATCTCATTTCATCATTACAACTTTCCTAAATTCCCACACAAAATATAATAAACAATTCAATTTTTTCAAATCCCAAAACAATAATAATATTAAAAAATAATATTTTTTTTTTATAAGTAAGAAGTAAGTTTCATTGATATGAATGAAAATAGGCATAGCCCATGTAATATTCTAACAATATTTTAATCAACTCATCTAAAACCATCTCATCTCTTCTCACTATCCAAACGAGCCCTTAGCCCATCCTAGCATATAATTTTATCCAAGCTGTAAACATTTTGCCACAATGCCTTAGCAATTGCTTGGAACATAGTTCAGTACATTTAAAAAGAAAGTGACCTTTCTAATAGATTAGGAATGTATTGAAAAGCATGCATATGTAAAAACACGAGTGCTACCCAACAGTATGTGAAGGAACCTTCTTGAGAGCATTATGATAAAGCACACATCAAATTCATGGAGAAATTAATTAAAACCATGTCTAAACACACTGTATCAAGACCTCTTAAAACTATATACTAAGTCATCAAAGTAATGGCACAAGCTTTTCAGTGAAATTATTTTAGTCGTATCAAAAGGTCAAGCTTGATGCCTATGCTCCTTGTTCTTGATTATTAATAAAATTCATGGTGCCTATAAATAAATAAAGATCAAGCTAAGGAAGCAAATACAAGATAGCCATTTTTTTTAAAGGTTGACGAAGCTGTAAAGATAACTATAGGGTCCTCCCCATGTAAATTCATCACATTCTTATCTTCCAAATTAATCAATGACATTATTTCGGCTAATCTACAGCAAACAAATTTTAACGAGCTCCACTCAATGACATACAACCAGCTTGGGATAACGTATCAAAATCACTAGCAAAGCAACTTGAAATTTTGGCAATGCAATGTCAGAAAGAATGCAATAGTACGGACCTGTCGACGCTGCGATGCTCCAATTCAAGATCAATCTTCCTCCAATCTTTACCTCGCTCCTCAAGCAAAACCTCCCTAGGCTTGGCATCACCAAAAGGATTCACCTTAGGCCTCGGCTTGACCACATTCTCAAAAACCTGCTGCAGCCCTTGACCCTCAGAGCGGCTTGACTGTGCGCTGGAAGGCCTGCTCGAGTGTGCACTTGTCGGTGTACTTGCTTTCTTAGCCTCAATATCCGATTCCAACTTCTTCCAATCCAAACCCTTCTCCGCTAAAACCTGCTCCCTAGGGCGTGCTGCACCAAACGGGTTCGGCTTATTCGAATTCACCACGACCACCGGCGTTTCATTAACGCCCGAATCCCCTCTAGGGGGCTCCAACACCAATCTAGGCCGTTCACGGTCGCTCTCACGAAACCCTCCGCCTCCTCTAGTCCAGCGTTCGGGCTCCTGACCCGAATCTCGAAAACCTGACCCGAATGTGGAAGATTTAGCAGAAAGAGGCTTTTTCCCAACCGCCCAATTATCAATGTCATCAGCCCTCGACCCGCTATCAAGAGACCCGTACCGATTATTCCGACCAGAGTCGAGTGAAGGCGGCAGAGGTTTCTTCGTCAATGCCCAGTTGTCGACCTCGTCCGCCCTCGAAGGCTGATCCAAATCCGAAACCCTAGACGGAGGGGGACCCCTACGTTCCTGATCAAATCCACCATAGGGCCTACGGGAGCCACCGCCCCAGGAACCATCTCCGTCGTCCCGGTCCCTGCCCCGACCCGGTATAGAACCGGACCGCCCGTACGAAGAGAACCCGCCTCCCTGTCTACCGTACTGCATTTCCTCGGCAGAGCGCTGCATGGGACCGGTCGGGAGCCCCCGCATCTCTTCGGGGGTCAACCCTCGGTTGTTTTGGGTTGAGCCGCGGCCACCGGACGACGCGGAGTAGGAGGTCATGTTGAACTCGGATAAGGTCATCTTCTTCTTCTTGGGCTTGGCGGTCGCGGCTTCTTTGAGGCTAGGGAAGCTCTGGGACGAGGACTCGGCCTCGGCGGCGGCCGCAGCAGCCGCCGCAACCTCAAGCTCTTCGGCTTCGACATCGGCGGCCCAGGCTCCGATACCCCAGGGTTTTGTCGACATCTCCTTTCTGGCTCAAGATCTGGCTACAAATAGGAAAAGAGGGATAATAAATGGGAAATCGTTGGTTTACGCTCTTTTTTCCTTTAATGTTCTTTTCCAATTATTGAGCCGGGGCTCCTTTAGTGGAGCCGGAGCTCCGGGAACATGAGAAGAAGAGGGGATTACAGAAGAGAGAGAGACAGACAGACAGACAGCGGGGAAGGGAGTGTTTAAGATTGTATTGTGGCGAAATGAGGTTGTGACTAAAATCTAAAGTTGGGCCCAAGCAATTGCATCTATTTCTTTTTTGGATTACTCTTCCGCTATCTGAGATTTATTTATAACTGTATTTCTTTTTTTCGGATAATTGTATTCGTATATTTGGCTCGGTGGATCAAAATTCAGTTCAATTTAAATTTAAATTTAAATTTTATAATATTTAAATTATATGAACAATTGAATAATTCGTTATTATTTATATATAAATCTTTTTTTACACTCATTCTTTGGTATTATCATCTTCCATTATAATTTATTGTTTATAAATAATAATAAAAATTATAAATTGGTTTGAAAACAAACTCATATTCGTATGAACTTATAGACTCGATTTCCTCGTTATGTAATCAAGTCTATTTGTTTGGATACTAATGGTAAATTTAAGTATCAACTTTTGGTTATTTTTGCATATTAATGGGATTGATGTTGAATTTCCTTTTCCATACACCTATTTCAGAATGGTTAGTTTAATCATTCATTAAACTACTTCAATTAATTGTTAAATAATTGTTTATGCAAAATATTACTTGTATGTGTTTAGGAATTTATAATTCAACATGATACATTATTAGTTTAGGTCAAACTACCTAACTATAATGAATATTTCTTGTTATGAACAATGCTACGTACAGTCTCCATTTAGGGACCGCATATGCAAGCTTAATTAATTTTATCTTTAAATTTTTTTAAAATTACAATAATATTTTTATCAAAATAGTATTTTTTTTCCATTTAATGAAGGGCTTGCACATGCAATCTCCATTTGAGGATTACAAATAAAATTTCTCTTTGTGAGCAATAACCAAAATTTTTTTACCCTTGCATTTTTAGTTTTATAGTGCATGCTCCCATTGGTCCCCGAATGTACTAGGATGAGTTCTCAACCTTTGGCATAGAATTTGTATTGATTCTGATTAGCATTTTAACAGTAGAGACATTGAGTCTTTAATTGATGGTATTTTTAAAGCATGCAAAGATTTTCATATTGATAAAAAGATCTTTCTATCATTAAGGAGAGAAAAGCTAGCAAGAGAATGTAGAGGTGCTACCCGGCCTTGTCTGCACGAGTGAGTAGCCACCCCTCCACTGCTTGGGTAGGGAGTCATATTTGGCCCTCGCAGCCTGTCCCCGTCTCTGCCTCTGTTTACTCCCTAACCTCATCCGTTCGATGGGCGAACGGGTGGCACAGTCCATTGGTCATATTCCTACCTTTATGCACCACTTTTAAGGCCTTCTTTTTATCAAGTATCATAAACTAAATAAAAAACTTAAAAAACATAGTCATGCACAAGGGGTGCACCATGGGACGTGATAAGGTAGATCAAACCGCCAAAGGGATGGCCACCACCTCGATTTGGGCCGCCCAAAGGTTTGGCGGTGGCTAGGACTATTCATATGGGCTGGAACTCAGATTGCAAAACTTGGGTACACCCAGCACCCGATTTTTTTTTCCCAATTGGAATGTTTTGATGTTTCTTTAAAATCTGTATTAATAATGCAGAATCCTTGTAATTGGGCATAAAGAGAACATGAAAATTAAAAAAGCAAACAAAATAGGGTTCCTAAAATTCAATTAACTTATGGGTACATGTTCCTTTTATAAGATCTACCTGCATTAATGTCTCCTATTTCCTCTAGAATCCTACAAGATTTTCAACATTATGTAATAAATTAACGTCCAAATCTACATTATTAATACATATTTTAAAAAAACATAAAAATACTCAAACTAATAAAAAAAGTCGGGTACCAGTTCTTAGTTTACCACTTGAATTCATTCGAGTTTCGGCCCAGGTCTAACTCAGGCTAACTTGGGTTTTCTTGCCAGAACCCGGATGAACAATCCTAATGGTGGCCTTTGACGGCCACTCATAGGGCCACCCTCCACCCTCTACTAGGTAGGCCCATTATCCGGCCAATATGCACCTTCTTATCCTCCACGTCGTAAGTCATTTGAGTTGCGGTGACAAATATGCTCTTTATTTCAAGTGAAAAAGATAATATCCATTTTGTGTATAACATGAGATTTTTTTTTTTTTTTTTTTTTTGTGATACATGCATAATAACTTGAGATATTTTGGCCATTTTACTTGTCAAAGTGTCAACATAATGTAAAATAATAAAAATATCTCATGTTTTACTAAATTAATACTGTCCATTTCAAGTGAAATGGAGAGGGTTTTTTTTTTTAATGGTTTTGTTTTGACCTGCACTTCAAAAAAGATTTACATTGATTTGGAGTGATACATGAAAAATTATATAGTTCTTTGTACCAAAAAGCTGGCCATAGATTATCGAACAATCAGAAGTCAAAACTGCCGAGTGTCTGCCCAAGGGAAGGGGCGGGTAAAACAGATGATCAGAAGGCGAACCCGCTCACATTATCATGATGTACGTTAGAACCTCACTCTTGCTGGCTAGTAACTCCACAGCATCACACTCCCTGCAGATTTCTTCTCTTCCAGACATCGGGCTCCAACCAACTTGCATTTCGAATGAGAATGAACATGTTGGTGAAGGAGATGCTCCAGTGGTAAACATTCATATGTGGAAATCCTTGCGATCAAGCTTTACACATGCAAGGAGTCAGTGGGTTCTCCCAGAGGTCATAGTTGGGAAAGGTCTCTTCCGGCAATCCCGCCCGTGTCTGGTGGGTGACGACCACATCCTCCACGAAGGTCGCCCAGCCCACATACGGATCCCCAAAGGATTTAGCCATAAGCCCCTTGTCAGGTTTTATAGATTTCTGACGGTGACCCATGTATCTGCGTGCCCCGATTATCAGTTTCGCAAAGTTCCCTCCATGAGTCATCACAAACACATCAGATTTCAAGCAGACCAAGAAGTCGAGGGCTGCTAAGCTTGTCACATGCTTCCTGAAACCAACCAACTCCTCCTTAGTTGCTAACTCCTCTTTGGTAACCTGTAATAAATACTCAAGTTGAGCCATATTATTTCAGATAAGGCGAATTGGAAGAGAACTCAACAAGAATCTTCCCTTGTTCAATTCCATGAATTTCTTTCCATGCCCACAGAACCAGAAACACCTTTCTCTACCATGTCAAACATGACTGAAAATTTCTCAATTTTTAATTTCTTTATAATCCAATAAATATGCAATACTTCAGCTAATTTTTTCCACTCTAAACTTTTGAAGTCTGAGAAGAGAAATTATCATTAGAAACTGGCAGCCAGCCATTGCCCCTGCCAAATGGGGGTGGGTGGGGTTGTGCAAAACAATTCCAAAAATGAAAAACCATTATGCGGCTGTGCTTTGTCAAAACAAGTTGTAGGGGTAGCTTAAACAAAATAATAATTAAAATTACCAAATTCGGGAACATGTTCCTGAGGGGCGCCATCCTGTTATGCCCACCATAGACCTGCCCCGAAGCAACATAAATTTGAGTTTCCTTGGGATAGCCCATTCCCCGAAGAAGCACAGCCACTTCTCCAGGCTCAAGAGGGCATCGGCCTTCCTTCCGCTTCTGCAGGGCCAGTTGCCAGAGGTGGGAACCATTCTGCACATCGAATTACCATATGGTGAGAAACATGTCACCGATGTTTCTATTAACTTCTACATAGAAGCCTGACAAGGTCGTATCATTGCAGGTCACCTTATAACGTCGAGGCCATTCCTTCTTTCTATATTCCGCCATTATGGCTTTCTCCTCCCTTGTTCCCACAAAATCACAGAACGATAAGCCTACCATCCCTTTCTCGAACCGAAGATGAAGAGCCCTATTTGGTGTAAATTGTTAGTACAGATGGAGGCTAAGAAGACCCAGAATATTTCAGAAAACTCTCACACCAACTTCACATACATATAAGGATTTGAACTGCCTGTACGGTTTCTCATCCTTGATGCCAGTAAATCAGCCATCTGCTCTATCTTGGGAAGAAATTTCAAAGCATGATAATTCACCCTGCACCTTAGCCTGTTGATTTCTGGAGGAACATTGTCATACCTGAACCCAGATGATTGGAATGTCATAGCCATTCATTTATAAAGCAGAAATGTGACTGCAGTACAACATATATTTGAAACAAAAATCCATAACCTACCCAAGCCGATCAACAAAAGGTTTTAGTGCCATTATCTTCTTCTCCTTGAGTCGGGGCAGAACATTATCAATGTAAAATTGTGCTGGTGCATACTTTGGAATATTTTTTACTGTCCGTCTATAAAAAATAATGAAAATCTTAACAAATAACAGTTGTAACAAATAGGAATAAATTAAATCTCAAGAAAACATGTGTTCTACTGGATCACAATTGATGGCATTACAGTTTAGAACACATATCATATTATGTGAAACCTTAAATAAACTATCTTGAAGTCATTTTTCACTTCCCTCTATGCTTGTCATAAATAGCAGAATCAATTTCAATAAAAAGTTCAGTATTCAGAATGAACAATTTTGTCTAGGGACAAATCTCATGAGGTTGGTGCAAAGATGCATACAGAGAACATATACATAAAATCCACTCAACTATCAAAAGGAAAAAGGGATAAAATAAAAAAATAAAAAAAGGAAAGTTAAAACTAGAGATGGCTCTAGTAAACTATTAAAGACAACATTCTATAAATCCTGCAGCAGAAGAACATGTGATTATTGACTTTGGGTTACTGTGATTGTTAATGGCTCTAAACCAGAAACGTATCAATCCATTAAACCTTATACTTGTGAAAAGCTCTGATTTGTCTGTAAACCACTTAGGGATATCACGGACAATTCGCACGTCATCCTTTAGGTAGTCAATGAAGTGATCTACATCAAAGATGTCTTCAAATTTCCTGCATATATTTAAAAAGAAGAGTAAGGATAGGCGGTTCTCTTTTAAAAGAAAAAAGTTACTGTGTAATACCAATGAGCTCTAGCACAAACACACTAATGGGATGACGATGAGATTGTGAGTGCAGGACTGCGTACATGTACACTTTTCAATGAAAACACACCAACATCCAGCGCTCAATTGCAGAGGTAGTATCCATTGACCAAAACAAAATATGGGAATTTTCTCGAAATCAGTGTGCAACTAAGAAATGTACCATTGATAAAAGAATGGAACCACTGTGAGAAAAGAAAAGAAACAGTTCATTTTTGTCATGTCTAAGAGTCAGAATTGAAATAAGAACTGTGATCTGCTCTAAATGTTTTCGATAAGTGTGATCTGCTCTAATGCGAATGCCTTAAAAATATCAATGAATAAGTCTCACTGAATTGAGGGATCTGCTCTTGCAACCCATATATCATGAATTGCCAAAGTTGGTGATATAGGAATGGGTGGTTGTGGCAGCATCGTGGCCAATGAGTGGTTCTGATGGGTGCAATGGAAATAGTGTTGATAGGAAGTATATTTTGAGGGTGTTCACAAAAGGGCTGACAACAATGATGTCAGAAGCAGAAGACGTGGCATTTGATAGTTGGTACTAATAAACTCTTAAAAAACAAAAGTGCTAGTGGAGTTGGAAATTTAAGTGCTGGAGTGGTATTAGTAGCTGAGGATATTCTTGGAGTGGTGAGGATGATAACAGTGCAATTTTCTGAGCTGTAATTAGACCCAATTGAATTCAAGGACCCAATTAGATTCATCTGGATACTGAGTAATATAATCTAACTAATTATCTACTTTGCAAACATGCTAAAAGGTAAATGATTACAAAGTAGTTTTTCATATATGAATGAATAAAAGATGACTAAATAGGCACCATGATACAATTGTGCATTAATTCAGTGTATATCAAAAACAGGTCTGTCAAATTTCTTGCTGAGCTTTTTACAATGAACTTCACAAAACTAAGATATAGCACAGTAAAGGCAGAGGCATAGACATAAACTATAAAATCAGAGTAGAGAACAGGGTTGGGAGAAAGTCAATGTCAACGCTGGTACTGCTGGTCTTTCTTTACTTTATTCAATTAGAAAAACATTCCAATCCCCAAAGTTCTTCAATGGTAAAATCATTATCAAATTCTTAAAGCTTATAAGAAAACACAATAGAATTGAAAATATTACAATAACAATTTCTCATGATAGAATGGAATTGGGCACCACTAGTATCATGGATTATATTGTAGTGTTGTTTAAATATGCTAGTATACTGAATGAGCAAACAGGTTACAGCATTATATAACAGTCAAGATGTCTCACGTTTGGTCTTTCCAGATCTGGTCTTGCTTCAACACTGGCAAAATAAGGGTGGCATTCATTATTTTAGCCACAGCAACTGCATTGCATATCTGCACACAAGAAAGATTCACTAAATGTAAATAGTTCTGAAATTATAAGCTGTTTCATATATAAACATAAAGCAATGTTTTCTTTTATATATACAAGTAAAAATAAAATATTGTTAAAAGGAGAGAGGCATAGCCCAAGTACACAAAAAGTATACACGGAAGACACCTAGCATCATCGAGGGACTAGAAATGGATACAAGCAAATTGTGGAAACTATCCCCATTACAATCAATGACCGAAGTCCAAGAAAAAAAAACATAAACCAATTCTATAGAGAAGTCATGCAAAACACCTCACCTAATACAAATGACAATTTAAGTGGGAAACATAACATCATACCAGCGCCATGACTTGCAATCAAGGAATGAAAAAGTTTAATCTTCTTCAAAAATAACACTTCTGTTTAAGAACTGTATTAAACCATTCTGCTGGACTCCATTTACAAAGATATAAGATTATGCGCAAGTAGTAGATTACCATAACACGCAAAATCAGTTTATGCATTAAAAGTATCTATACCTCAGCAGGATACACAGACGATAGCCAAAAAAATTTTTTTGATGATGTCCCGATTCTTCCAAAATGATGTATATTAAACTTGAATATAATCACAGTAAGGGGTAGAGGTGAAGCTTTTTCACAAGGCAAGTCCCAACTATAATTTTCTTTTTGATTGTTTGAACAAGTATCAATATACTTGGAATCTGTTAATTGCCGCAAAGTTAATTTTTTTGATAAGTAGCTTTCTATTCCCTGCTCTCAGCGCAAATTATAGATTTATTTGGGAAAAACAGTAACATAATGATCTTCCTTTTGCTTGCAAACCTTTGAACGTCTGCAACCAACTATTATTATATGATTCTTCTAAAACATTCTTTTGGTGTTTGTTCGTCACATCATGATTTCAGATCCTGATAAATCGATTCTAAAATGTATAGACAAAGGAATTAATAGAAATCAAAATGCGGCTCTATATCCTCAAATCCACTTTGACCAAATACATAACAAGCAACGAAGCCAAGTTCAACAATACATTGCTATGCCAGTTTGAAAGATAGCAAGCGATAGAAATTGAATTTAATTCATTAGTTTTGTGAGTTAGATCTGATTGCTCCATATCATTAGTTAAGTTTAATGCAAGTAATCCCTCAAATCTTGACGAAGGTACAATGTTAAATAATCCTGTGCATATGTACTCCACAGACTAATGCTTATATTGATGCATATTGTTCACATTAATTTCTCAACACATGTTGAAGAACCATGAAATACACCACACCATATATTGGAAGAGGGTGTAGAGAATTAAGTGATCGCATGCATAAGAGTGGTGTTGCATGTGTAAATCATTGATTGATTGATGTTGCATGTGTAAGAGTGGGGAATCCGTTAGAAGTGGAACCCTAATTTTTGCGTGGTAACTTCAATTAAAGTAGAACCTAAAGGGTCTTTTTGGAAGTGAAAATTGAAAGGTCTTTTTGGAATTGAAAGGTCTTTTATGCAACAAATGGTTATTTAAATAGTAGGCAGAGTGTAAGAGATATGAGTAAGTGCATGATCATAATGGAGGAAGTGGAAAAGTTGGTATTGTAATTAAGAGAATAATAAAAGTAAGGAACCAATAAAATAGTAAAAAAATTAAGGTGATTCAGAAAATGCTATGGCGGATCGATGGAGCGAAGGAAATGCTTCAGAAATTATATAGGTAATATACATACTTGGGTTGCACCTTTTGCGCTTTCTAATAAAGACTTATTACTTACTCAAAAAGTATCTCTAAATTTCTTGTTCGACAAGTAAATGTTAAAGTACTACTTTCACTATGCAATGCAATAAATGTGCAGATTGAAAACAATACAGGGGGAAAAGGAACTTTCTTAATCTGATTTCAATTGTCCAGAAAGAAAAGAAGTCATACAGCAATTCTTTGTTGATTCAGACCACCCTCAGCATGGATGAATATATAGCCTGCTGTTTCATTTTCAGATGGAAGATCTGCAAAGAGCCAAGAAAGTTGCTAGGATACAAAGGAATATAACTGAAAAGTAGAAGAGGAGCTAAACTTGATTAAGTATCAGATGAAGGGAAGAGAGAATAGCATCCAGATCTTTTCTACACAAACGAATTAAGCACAATCCGGGTTCAAATTAAATATTTCAGTCAACTCATCTCTTAACTCTGTGATCAGTCATACAGACTCAACCTGTGCATAAAAGAAACATATCGTCCTAACAGATTTTCAGTGTATAGGGCAAACAGCATGCACACCAGATCTCCAACCTCAAGAATCTCTCCAAAAGAAAAAGAACAGAAAAAAAGAAGAAGAAGAGAACATTCATTAGCTCCAAAAACAGGAGTTATGGCAGTCTGTGAACCCCAGTAATACACTATGGCTCTACTTTCTTTTCCAAATATCCCAGAACCCCGGAAGACTAGATAGCCCAACTTGATTATGATGGATCCCACACAAAGCATACTGCATTTACTAGTCAATGATTGGACTGTAGATTTAACAGCAGAAAAGAAAATGTCATTATGAACTGGATAGGATGATACCCAGCATATATTATTGAAGACAACTGAATCTTACTTGACATTCCACCATCGCGGTGCTCAGCACAAGGCTTCCAGGATGTGGTGGCTGAGAATGGATTCTCCCAGAGTGAAGGAGATTCCTTGACCTAAAAATAGGAAATTATATATACATTTGGCACAAATCAACAAGCACATGTCAACTGAAGGAAAGAAATGACCAAAGAAGGTTCTTTAACTTACATGCGGGCAGTGAAGAACAATACCATCTTTTCTACACAAGTAAGGGGCATTCTACAATAAGTTGAAAGGAGAATTAGGAATACAGATTATGAATGCAAAAAACACATGTGAGAATGCTGGCACCTATTTATCCTCTACATGTTGGTAATTTCATATCACACATAATTATCAGCCCTCATGACCTTTTCATCATGATTAATGAGTGTATTTCGCTATCTATGAAAAATGGGTCAACAAGGAAAACTAAAGAGCAAATCAGAAAGGAACCAAAAGTGTGACAATAACCAAAACTAAATCATCGAGAGCATTTTACCACATAAGACAATACATCTCATTTGAAGATGCACCAAAGCCCAAGCAAAAAAAAAAAGATGCATCAACGTACTTAACCCAAAACAAATCAAATAGGAATGTATATAATCATTTTGTAGTAACAGCCACATTCGACTGTCATGCTTTAGAGACCAATCCAGTTTAGAAAGGCTAAAGAACTTATCAATCCTGATATTTTGAAGTCCAAAGCACCCTCAAATTACTAGAACAAATCCTAATCTCTTATTATTAAAATCATACAGAGTCAAAATTCAACAGTGCTCAGACTGTCTACTGAGAAAGCGTTTAAAACAACACCAGAAATAATAAGTAATAAACAATATAAAACCAGTAATAATAAGTAATAAACAATATAAAACCAGTAAATGGTGCCTAATTCAGTCGTTCTCCCCAGTAGAGTTCCATAGCCTATGTTTTCAAATTTTCTAAGTAAAAAAACACGCACATAATAGAAGGAAAACCGAGAGTGCCGAATCGAAATCCCAAAATGCAGAGCACCAGGAGATAATATACTAACCAATCGGTTTACGATTGATAAAACTGAAATCAAACCAGCGAGGAGGAGGAGGAGTAGGAAGAAGAGGCAGATCCTGGAGTTGTGCGGAGAAAACCTAGCATCGTCGTTGAAGAAGGGGCATATGGAGTGGAAATAGTACCAGAACGGACGGTCACGATCCTTGGAGGAGTAGCGATCGTGATCGTCTTCGTCGTTAGGCTGGCTATCGAGAATTAAAGGGGACAAGTCGCCATCGCGCTTCATTGGAGAGGAAGAAGCTCGGCTCCCGATCGAGATTGAGTGCCTGAGCTCCACCATGGCTCGCGTCGGACTGAAAGCCAGTCTGTATTTTGGTCTTTTGGCTTCATTTTTTTGGGGTTTTAATTGGTTTAATGACTGCCGTATGGCCCGTATCTTACTAACTTTTATAAAAATAAATTTTTTATAAATTTTTTTATAGTCTAGAACTTCCCTTCGTCTAATACAAAGTAGCAACGCATGACAAATCAATACATACCACGTGATAGACTTATTAAAAAAAAAAAAAAAATTTAAGTAATAAAAATTAAGTTTAAAAAACAAAAAATAGATAAAAATATTAAATAATGAACATTTTCCTTTTTAAAAGGAAAAACAATTCTGGAGAAGACCCACGGATCTCCTTCCCCAAGACTGCCTCGAGGTGTCCGATGAGCCACCCCACGGCGATTTGTGGGTGGCCCGCAGCCAGTTTGACCACCTTTGGTGGTTTTCAAGCCACCACTGGGTGGCCGCAACCCAGTGGATGCCTCACCAACGAAGTCGCTACGGGCCCCACATGGGAATAGACCGACCTTTCAGTCAAGCTTAGGCCCCACATGGGAATAGCGGTCCCTTTCAGTCAAGATTACGCCCCACATGGGGAGGAGGGGTCCTCCTCAGTCAATATTTTTTTCTTTCTTTTAAATATTGTTTTTTTTATATAAATATTTGTAAATTTGTTTTTCAAAATAACATTTAGGATTCTTCAAAAATTTCATAATGTTCTAAATTTTCTAATATAGTTTTAAATAATTATATAGCTTTATTCTTATCTTTAAACTGATTTTATAATTTCAAAATAATTAGTTTTTATTTATTTATTAGTATTTAAATTAATTTTTAACACTTTTTTAGTTTTAATTTGTTTGTTTTAACAATTTTTATATTTTAAGATTAGCATTTTAAGTTTCATTTTTTATAATCCATCCTATTAATATTTTTGAAGTTTCTTTGAAATACTTTCAACATGTCTAAATAATATTTACCCTTTCTAAAATAATTATCTTAATTTTTTTAAATTGTATGAATTTTTATTCTAATTCTTAATTTATTTTTAAAAAACTTCTCAACTCATCTCATTTAATTATTACAATTTTTTCAAAATTTAATATAAAATAAAATAAATAATTCAATTTTTTCAAATCTCAAAATAAAAATAATATTAAAAAATATTTTTTAATAATATTTTATTCAACTTTTTAATTTTAATATTAATTTATCTTAAACAAACGAGATATTAAAATGTTTGTTTTATTATTTTTCAATAAATGCTGGCCTCGTGTCGATTTATGATTGGTTATCTCTTATGCAAAAATAAATAGACATTAAAGTGTTTGTTTTACTATTTTTCAATAAATGCTGACATCGTGTCGGTTTATGATTTGTTATCTCATATAGCAATCTCGTCGTTCGTCATTTGGAGGGAAGGACTTAATTGCAAAACTTTTTGTATTCATAGAGTAAATCTAAAAAGGTGAAATCGAGTGAAGGATTTGCTAATAGACCAAAAACTAGAGACTGATCTTGTAATTAACCCAAATATAAAATTCAGTTAGTTGTCTTGTTAAATAAATTCGTTGAACTGAAATTTCATAAAATCCATCATTCCGTCTTCTTTTACTCTTTTATTTATCAATCAATCGATAGGAGAATTATTTTTCAAGTTTACGGGTTTAAAAAAATTGAAAAATCAATGGATTCGGTCCAGTTCGTAACAGGTTCAGTCCAATACAATTATTAAAAACCAAAATCAGATCAAAATCTATTCCATACTGATTTTCATTTTTTAAAAACTAATTTGAACCGAATCGAAATGATAAATATTAACTTTTTATATTATATTATATATATTTTAAGCTAAATTGCTACTTAACATAATATAAAATTTTAATCTTATTATTTATGTCTATTAATCTTATAACATAAAATTAATATAATTTGAAAAATATGAATATTAATATTTAAGTTATTAATATAAATTTATTTTGAGGCAAACAGGCATTAGTGGAATAAGTTCTTAAGTCTCAACTTATGTAGTGTCATACGTGTAAATCAAACAAATCGGACCGTAATTGAAAAAATTGAAAGTTTCAATTTCGACAATGAATTAGTCCTTAAAGAATAAGGATTCTTAAATTTCTAAAATCGATGTATATCGATTCAATTTTACAATCTATCTAAAATTGAATCGAAATGGACCGGTACACCCCTACTCAAGTCTTTAAGATTTGTGATTTTTATAAATTGATACCTACAATTTAGAAAGTTTCAAATTATTCCCTATAGTTATGAGCATATTTTAAAATGGTCCACCCATCAAGATTCTATTAAATAGTCTATTGACGGAAAAGTTGACGTGGCTCATTACTGCCGCAACAAATTCAATAGAAGAAAGACGTGTGTCTCTGATTCTGACTTGACCACCACATGAAATAAATTCATGTGGATAACTATAACAAGTCACTGCACGAGACATCGAAAATAAATAAGAATTTTATGAATAATAATAAGATGGTTTATATATAATAGTGAGATTATTTGAATTTTTTTTTAGATTTTAGAAAAGAATAGAAAAAAAATTATATAAAAATATTATAAAATTAAAATATTGTTAGAATATAATTTTTATTTTAAAATTTGAAAAAGTTAAATTATTTTTTAATTTTTATTTAAAATTTTTAAAAAATTATAATGATTAGTTTAAAAATATTTAAGGATTAGTTTGAATGATGATTAGGAAGAAAATGAAATAAGATGAAAATTATTTTTAAATATTAGCTGATGCATTGATAGATAGGCTGCCAAGCTAGACCTAAACAAAAAATAAATGAATAAGAAGTTAAAAAAAAGGGTAACAAGCAAGTTCGAATCACTTTAAGCTCGTAATGTCAAATCCAAAACATATTTAAAAAAAAAATCCCAACTCGTATCAATTCGCTTCTAACAGCATTAGTAGTGGGCTAGTTAAAATCAAATTTTAGATAAAGAATAACTAAAGTGCAAAACAAAGTGCAACAATAAGCTGGCTAGATGAATAGTAATTTTAACTTCAGATGAATTTACAAGCTAAATTTATTGAGCCAAAGGAGCTGATCAAATATTATGTTTGGAATAAAATATTCTCTTCCCGCTACTTCTCTCTCTCGTGCAAGTAAAAAAAATCTAGAAATAAACACGGCTCTCTTCCTTTCTCCTCTTTTAGCTTGAACAAAATTGAAACAGGAGATTGTGCGATTTTTAATTCCGGGCTAGTGATTGTATGATTTTCAACCTTCCCTAGTGATTTAGTTTGGAGACTGGAGAGAGAGAGATATGATCAAAGGATTAAAATCATTTATTGTACAAAAGCCTTTGCTTTTCCCAAGTAACCAAAATCTTCATTCTCGTCTCAATTTGCGTACTGAACGGGCTTGTGATAATTTATTTATTTATTTTATGTTGGATGAGGAGTGGGTTATTTGAACGGGCTTGTGATAATTTCTTTATAGAGTTTAATTTCAGTTTTTTTTTTTTGCTTGTTTTGTGAACTACTTGATATTTTTTAATTTATTTTTATTCATTTTGCTTGAAGTAGTATAAAAACATATATCTATGGCGTCCCTAATACGTGAATGGGTAGGGATCAACGCGTTTGCTTTAGCGACACAGACTAAATTGCTTGAATTGCTAGGGAAAATTAAGCATGAGGTTCTTTTTCTTGGTCTTGGTAGTCTGTACTCTGCACTAGTTCATAGGTCGCTTGTGACGCCCCACAATTCTGCTTGGGATTGGACGAATATTTAAAGTGTCGAGACATGCAAGACAAAGTTACCTGCCTCTGTTCATTACATATAAAATGCAATGTTCCTAATATGCATCTAGCATTATGCAATATTCGTAGCAAATAATGTTGTTTTTCTTTAGTAATACTATGCATCAAATTGAAATATCTCAAATACTTAAAACATACTTCATACATAATGACAAACTAAACAACTGAGATCACAACACTAGTCTAAAATAGTTGGGATCAAAAGAGTGCTGGAGATTGCATTCCACAAATACAAGTAGTAATCTGAGGTAACTAATGTACTATTATCTACGTCGCACCATCACTTAGTCGACCGTTTCCAGTTGATCGATTATCGGTTCTCTTTCAGATCCTGTAACAAGATCTATCATTCGAGAGGAATGGTAGTTGAGACTACCACAGTGAGATTTAATTACAAATCTCAGCAAGTTAACAAAAAAAAACCTTAACACAGGTTAATGATGCATGTATGGTAGTAAAAGTATGAATGCATAATCAAAATCATAAGTAATCATAGCAAAACTTGAGATACAACATAACATAATTGACATTACTTAAACTAAAGCATAAACTGAACTTGACTTGCTTAAACTGAACTGGACTTCAACTGAGACTTGACTTAACATGAACTTGATATGAGACTTAAATTCTGAAACTTAACTTTTCATGAACTTGAACTGACTTCTTTACTTAACATAAACATGATTTGAGACTTAACTTAATATGAAATTGATATGAGACTTAACATAAACTTGAAATATATTTTTATCTCATGGAATTATCATGATATCATTGTCTCGTGGGGTTACCACGATAGCGTAGTCTTATCTAATTAGATGACTATGATATCTTTGTCTCGTAGGGTTACCACGATAGCATAGTCTTATCTCATGAGATTACCATGATATTCTTATCTTATGGAGTTACCATGATAGCGTAGCCTTATCTCATGGGATTACTATGATATCTTTGTATTGTGGGGTTATCATAATAGCAGAATCTTATCTCAAGGGATTATCATGATTTAATAATAACCATAAATTGAACAATAATTTAACTGCATAAGGGTGTACATGAACATAAGATACATGAACAATTGGACATGACTGTTCTCAAAATACACAAACTGTATTCAAGATGAAACGTGATTGGAATACGAAAGAACAAAAGTCCTAAAATACACAACATGACTTGAACGTGACTCGAAAGATATGACTTACTTGAGATAGAAACATCTCATAACATGGTATAATATATAACAGACAACATATTTAACATGGCATAACATGTAACAGTCAACATACTTAACATGACATGCTTGAAACAGGGAATATTACATGACATGATATATATGTAACAAATGACATACTTAACAAGACATACTTGAATTGTATATTAAAATGTGACAGAATATCTTGCATAACAGATGAACAATTCATGACAGAATAAATTATGTGTGAAAAACAAATATGTAATAACTTGGTATGGCACATATGATAACATACATACATACACTATAAGTCATTTACTCATCACACATACACATTAAACTGATAGTAAGTTAAAAGCTAACTTACCTTGGTCTTCACGTTTTCTAAACAAAACTCAAGCGCGATCACGAGAAACTGAAAGCAGTGATTTATAAAAGTTAGAACGTAGTTAGTAATAATTAGAAATATGAAAAACTATTAATTTAGAGTGAAATTATCATTTTACCCTCTACATGTGGAAAAATGACCATTTTATCCATAACTTAAGGATTTTGCATCCTAACTCTAAAAATCACCAAAATTTACATACCTCATGTAAATTTTGTTATAAACTCAAATATCTACTCAGAGAAATTTAAAACTAAATACAACCATTAAAATTTTATAGGAGTCAAAATTTACATAAGTTATTTCCTTTTATTTTTGTTGTAGTTTTTTCAAATTTCAAAACTCATGATTAAACCAAAAATTTTCTTCTAATATACTCATAACATATCCCTAAGAATAATCACGTTTTGAGTCATGAACAAAAGTCATTAAAATCACCAAAATCATACTTGAACTTTTTGATTTTTCTTCTAAGTTCAAAACAGATTTTTGTTTCTAACTTGTTTTGATCAATCTCTTGATCTAAAACTTAAAAATATGTGATCTTCAAATCAAAATATCACATGGTTTAAAAATGTTCCTAAAAAAGATCTAAGCTTTAAACTCAAGATCATATGGTTAAAAATCAACCAAAACATAAATTAACTAAAAACATCATCACTTTGGCCTAACTGAATATCTCCTTACATAAAATTTCATGTATATAAGAGGCTTAGGATCCTTGAATAAAAATATCAAAGTCATTGGATTAGGAGTAAAACATAAGAAATTTAAACTTTCTCAAAATAAAAACTGTTTTTCCTCTTCCAGTTTCTAAGTTTTTAGATTTAAGAAGATTTTTCACCAAAACTTTTAATCATGCAACAAATTCTTAACCAATAATCATATACACATGTTAACTGTATTCCATAAAAATTTCGGATCAAAATCTATCCATTAGCTTGGTTCAAAACTCCAAAATATAACATACTCTCTAGTTTATCGCCTAGAATGACCTTTCTAGGGTTTAAATAACGTTTCACTGATCAAATAATCTTCAAATGAAACAAATAAGATATCTACATAAATTAGACTAGAAAAGGAACAACTTTCATGAAATAAAATTTACGAGAAAACACTTACAAAAGTTTTGAATAAGGCATGAAAAAGATATCAGAAAAACGGCTCGAGAGTATCTTTTGTGTTCTATCAAGAAAAAGTGTTAGAAGGGTTATTTTTCATGGGAAGTGGACTGAAGGGCCTCTTACACAAGTTATGGAAAGTGATAGGACTGAAATAAAGCTTGAGTGTTGGCCTTTTTCTTCTCATTACAATAAACAAAAATTAGCCCAATATATTTTCTCAAGGTGGAGTGTAAAAGTGAAAGAGTGAGATGACATTTTAGATTTTTATTTCAAAACCTTCTAGGCCCTCTTTTGGAAAGATCTGGTCAGCTAAGTGGGGGTGCAAAACTTAGTCAAGAAGCAATGCTAATGAGGTCAAATTCGTGGGTCTTAATGGACTTCAACTGAATGGGCCTAAATTTTAGAATTTTAATGGGGTTTGAGTTGCTATCAAGCCCAAATCTAATATCATTTGGTTCAATCAATTTTTCAAGGTTAATAAGATTCGATAATAATGTTTTAACACAAATTTGAAGGATTAATAACATGTAGAAGTATTGTAATCAAGTGATTAAACACAATGCTAGAAACTAATTTATTTAGGTTTTAGAGGTCAACTTTATGGTTTGGATAAAACCATTTAGGATTTCGATCTCAACCATGCTTTTGGGTTCTCCGTTGGACTCCAACCATATAGGATTTCATTAAGGTGGAAATCCTCTTTGATTTGGCACAATTTGATTGGTTGGATGAAATAAAGATTTTGCTTAGGTGGTATAATCTCACACATTAATTCCTTCAAATCCATCAAATGTTCTTCATGGTGTCAAGTGTCTAATACTATTGACTAAGTGTGGCTAAGATCTTGCCAAATGTCCAAATAAAACTTCTTTAATCTAATTTGGATATTTCACACTGTGTTTTTGAAAAACTATAATTTGTGAGCTTACCGAATTTACTATTCACTCTGGAAAAATGAATTATAAACTTAGCCTTAAAATTTCTTAAATATTCATATTAATCTACAGTGAAAATCTTTTACCGAAATTTGATCTTGAAGTGCCCCTAAAAATAATTTCATAGTTTCAAATAGGCGTTTCGTCCGAAAATATGAAAAATGAACTTATTGTGCTATAAAATCATAAATAATCAACTGAGTCTAATGGCGCAGACCATAACTAATTCTGACACTTATAATTACTCAAATAATTAGAATCGCACTTCTAACACCATAGTGAATGATAACACAGACTATGTTGATAGACTAAAACCTATGCGATTGATCGATTCATAAAAACTTATGAAGTTTTCACAAGGTTTCTAAATCTAATAAAAATTTCACTTTTAAATTTCTAGCAGACTGTTACATCGCTAAGTTCCTGGTTCTTGATTTTATGAGTCATTGATAAAATAAATGTGATGTAAGATTTTTGTGGTTAGAGGAAAGCAAAGTGATGTAAGATTTGATTTTGTTTCCTCGAAGTTATTAGTGGGAATTAATGAAAAGAAAATGTGATGGCCAGCTACCTATCTCTAATGTTTTAGTGTTTAAAACTTTTTCAAAACTAAAACTTGTTTGGTGGTTTAATGCTTCCACACTAATTTGGATCATGCTGCATTGTCTTTGGTTGGTTTGCATTTTATGTAAAATTATATCCAAAGTTCTTGTGGTTCATGGGATGATGGGAAGGTTTTGAGTTTTGTTTGAAACTTCCAAATTTATTTTCAATTCAATCATTTTTTATCTATTTATTGCTTTCATTTGTTCACCAAGGTCAGTTTCAACTCCATTATACAACTTTTGATACTCACCAGTTTCAATGTCATTTGTTGTAGATATACTTAATAGTAATAAAAGGAGCATATTGGTCACTGCCTCTATTGTATGGCTTGTATCACCAGTCCATTGTTTGAGAGTTATGTTAAAGGAAAGGAAGAGAAATGGTGTATCCATTATTTTGTATACAGTTTGTATGGCCCGTGCATTTCCATTTTATAAGACATTTTTTTAACTTGTAAGTTTTATCAATTCTCACATCTCTTGTTAGGAATCGATCCATCCACTCACCGTGATATCTACTTCACAAATCTTTCAAACAACAATGACTTTTTGACGAGTGTCACAACTGAGATTAATGAACAACAACTTTCTCCACCCTAAGTTGAGATTATTGAGATTGAACCGAGTGGACGAAAACCACGAGGTATAATTTTACTAATGAGGAAGATTTGATGCTTGTGGAGGGATGGCTTCAAATTTCATTAGATAGGGTGCAAGGAAAAGATCAAAAGCACACAATGTTATGGAAAAGAATTCATAAATATTTTGAGGAAAATAAGAAATTTGACTCTTTACGTAACTACTCATCTCTAATGAATCGGTGATCAACGATTTAACAAGCGGTAAATAAGTTTTGTGATTACTTGGCACAAGTCGAGGGAATGCATCCAAGTGGTTTTAATGAGCAAGACAAGGTATGTTCTCTACCTTTTATTTCAAATTTTTAACATGCTATTTTTTTTAAAAATACTTGATCTTATGAGTAACCATGGTGCTTTATGTATATTGATTGACAAGGTAAATGTCATGTTCTTGGAGTTAGAGAAGAAAACTTTTAATTTTGATCATTGTTGGCGGGTGTTGAAATTCCATCTAAAGTGGGTGGAACATATGGAAATAGTGAAGCCGAAGAAAAAACCAAGTTCAAATGGTTTGACACCAAATTCAATAAATTTTGGCGAAGATGATTATTTTCATGCAATATCTTCAAATTTGGATTGATCGATTGGCTGTAAAGTAGAAAAAGAGAAACGAAAGAGAAAAGAAATGACGGACTTCGATTCTCTCGTGGTACTAAATGAGATGAAAGAAATTAGAAAGAGTAAACCCATACTTATGCAAGAAGTACGTGATCATAATAATAAGATGTTGTGTTTTAGGCAAGAGGAAGTGAGTCTTAGACAATCGAAAGTTAGTCTTAGGCAAGACGAAGTGCGTATACAGAAAGAGAATGTACTACTTGAGTAGGAGGAGGTACGGAATGAAGAAAATAAAGAAGATAAAAGAATTATGGTGTTAAATACAAGTATCATGCCTCCAATGCTACAACAATACTATCTTCAATGACAAATGGAAATACTTGCAAGTCGTGTTAGGAAAAACTAACTATTATTTATTTTATAGAGTAATGTTTTATTTGTGATTTGAAGTTATAAGTGTTTTATGTTTGTTGCCTTCTTTGACTCTAATGTTGGTTATTTATTTTATGGAGTAATGTTTTATTTATGATTTGTTGCTACTTTGATCTTATGGAAAAAACCGTTTTGAACTTAGGAGTGTTTTATGTTTGTTGGCTTCTTTGACTCTAATGTTGGTTATGTTTTATGAAATACCGTTTACTTGATGTGTTATCTTTACATTTGTGTTTGTTAGCTTCTTTAATACAACCATAAAACAAGAACCATAGACTTTAATATAACCATAGACTCTCATACAACCATACACTCTAATACAACCATAAACTTTAATACAACCATAGACTTTAAAGCATTATGAGGTACTATATTGTTGCCATAAGTGCTCAATGAGATATGCTTGGAGTTGACAATGGATTTTCCTATCCCTAAGAGCATGATGGCATTGAATGAACTAGCTAAATTCAAGTGTAGGACCAGTTGACATTGGATCATATGTGCTTTCTGCCAACTGTTCATATTTGAACTCTTTTTCTTCGTTGTCAGCCGGTTTATCTTCAATGGTCATATTATGTAAAATTACGCATGCCATCATAATATTGTTGAGTGTTTCAATGTGAAAAAATCGTACAGGTTCACAAATTAGAGCAAATTCTGCTTGAAGCACACCAAAAGCACACTCCACATCCTTCTTTGTGGACTCTTGGGCTGCAACACAATATTTTTTCTTGTTTCCTTGGGGAGCTGAGATGGTCTTAACCAATGTTGTCCATTACGGATAAATACCATCAGTAAGATAGTATCACATTGCATAGTTATGACCATTAATAGTATAATTAACAGTCGAAGTAAGCCCTCAAGCAAGAATAGAAAATATAAATGATCTATCAAGTACATTTATATCATTATGAGATCTCAATAATCCAAAAAAAAAAATGCCAAATCCATAGATCGTAAGAAGCCAGTACTTCTAAAATAATTGTTGGTTTATGGATATGACCATAGTACATATCATACCAAATAGTTGCGCAGTTCTTCCACTTCCAGTGTATACAATCGATGTTCCCTAACATACCTGGCAATCCACATTTCTCATCAACTGTGAGCAGTCTAACAATGTCATCATTGGTTAGTTTTCTTAAGTACTCTTTAGAAAAAATCAAAACAACTGTTTTGACAAACATTTTTAGGCTTCTTAATGCGGTAGTCTCTCCAATCTTCAAATACTCATCCATAAAATCACTCGTGATACCATATGCAAGCATCCTTAGAGCATCTGTTATTTTTTTAAGGGAAGAAAAACTAAGTCTTCCAGAATTATCTCGTCTTTGGACAAAATAAGGTTCATGAGCTTTTACTGCAGCTTGGATACAAAAATATAGAAAACGACTCATTCGAAACCTCCTTCGCAAATATTTGTGAGGATAGATTGGGGGATCAACAAAACAATCATGAAAATTTTTTTGGTGGGCTTGCAATCGATCACACCTTATGAATTTACGTGATTTTTTAGAAAAACCACGTGAGCTTGATCCTTCTTCTTCCAAAACAAGTTGTCTTGCTATCTCAAATTCTTCGTCAGAATCTGAATCGATAAGTGTCATTTTGTGAAAAAGTGAACGATCTATTGAGAGGAAATGAAAAGAAAAGGTTTCACGGGGACACTTGAGTTGAAGTAAATGAAATTGTTGATGAAATGTTATGTTTTATAGTGGAAGAATATAACCATTGGAGAAATATAACCGTTAAGTTAAAAAATATAGTCGTTAAAAAATATAACCGTTGGAGAAATTGTAATTACAATTACAACTAAAATAAATAAAAAGTTCAAAATCAATATTTTAAAAGAATAGTAAAAGATTTGTTGAGCCTATTATTTGATATTGTTGAAAAATAACTAGCTAAATTTAAAAGTGGATTTCTTAGTCAAATTTTATCTAAAGTTTGTTAGTCCACTACTAGTGCTTAAGAACTCTAACCTTAACTTCTAAAGCTTGTCCCCCAATTAAAAATGGCTCATAGATCACATAATCAACACATTGCATCATTTCTTCAATTTTCATTGAGCTTGTTTGTAGCATGTATTCAACGATGTCATATAATCTTGTGACACCCTCTCTCGTAGATTAGGGATGTTACGTGACTTTCATAACTTGCATCAGGCAAGATTGTTCAAATTAAACAAAGTTACTAAACATAAAAGCATAACCACAATCATGATTGCCTATGGATTTAAACAAAATAACCAATTAATAATAAATCTAAACAAACTATTCTAGGTATTGGCATAAACCTCCTCGGTACTAGATTCTTCCATCTATGCCTAGTGTGTCTCCTTGTCTTAATATCTTCCTCACTTCGATGGTTAACACATAAAAGCAAAATAAAATGAGTCAAAACTCAATAAGTGCACACTATATCTTAAGCATACCTTAAAATAAGGATTTTCTTAAAGTCATAATGGCATCATCAACATATCATATGAAAGTAAACAATGTATAACATGATGACTACTAGTACATTCATGCATGGCTTATTAATTTGTTTTCACTTATCTTATCTTATTGGCCAATGTACATTAACCATGTGTTCAAGTGTGTGCACCGATTCCACCACTTATGGCCACAAAGGGGACTGTTTATCGTATCATAACATAATTATGGTGGACCACGCTTAGATCAATAGCTTGCACATCCACCCATAATTGTATTGGAACCGTGGATCTCTGAGGCCATTCTTAAACCATATTCAATCTTACTCTTGTTTTTTTTATACTTACCATATGAGAGTTTTAATAATTTTTTAGGACACATGAGATGCATAGAAAAGTAATTCACATAATTAGCATGACTAACATAAAATCATAAATGGCATAAAAGCATATGACGATGCAACATGATTAATAGTATTTACTACATCATAAAATGATATGTCTTACTTATTTAATAGATAACATAATCACAACATGACACTAAAAATGGTTGTCAAGGAAAGACCATTTGTACTATAATTTAAAATACCTGATTTAAGATATATGAAGCGAATGATCATTCTACATTCTACTTACTTCATAATACTAATCCAATAATTTCTCTACATACGTGGTCACCTAAATCAAATATGAGGGTTCGATTAATATCCTATGTAATTAATGTAGCCTATCCTTAAGAAAATAATTTACTTTCGTAATTAAAAATAATTATTCAATTTATTTTACAAAAGCAGGCTTAAATATTATAATTTTTTACATCCTAAGAATCACTGTATACCCCGTAACATCTATTTGAAATTAAGCTTATAAATATTAATTTTGGATATTCATAATACTCAAGTTCATATGTAGGGGCGTGCAAAACTTTGCCGCACTGAACTTCGGCACCAGATCTAGATCAACGAAGTCGGAGCTCCGATAAAACAAAAGTAGAGTTAGATTTTTTTCACAAAATCCAATCAGAGGCGGAGGCAAGGCGGTTGTTTTTCCCGACCGACTCTAACTCTTACTTGAGCTCTGTTATATAATCCTACTCATATCACCACCTCTGGCATGGTCATTATATCTGTAATGCATACACACATTCGCTCACACACATATATTTGTGCCTATACAATTCTTTCGTATTATGATCATATAATGATATAGTATATACTTATATTTATCTTTACTATAAGCATTAATAATTATATGATATATCATAATATACACACACACACACAATACTCAATGCCAGTATCGATCATCATACATCAATCACTATAATGAATAAAAAATAAGTGGGACCCTCCGCCTTTTTATCCTTCTGGCTTTCGCTAATTTGGAGTCTTTTTCTTGCAATTCATTTAATTCTAAATAATCCATAGGCTGAACTTCATGCGCTGCTTCAATTATTCCCTTTTGTGGCAAATCTCCTAGTAATAGTCTATGTATGACACTATATGGATGTCATGTCAATAGACATATCGGCCAAATTTGTATGTGTTTTGTGACTCAGTGCATTTGCTACTAGATTTGTCTTTTGTAGGCAATACATAGTCTCCCATTAATAGTCATTAATAATTTTCAACTATCTATTCAGACTCTACTAATTGAACAAATATTTTAAGCTTTTGTGATGTGAATAAATCTTGTAGGCTTCACCATATAAGTAGTGCTTGCATATCTTTAGGGTGAAGACTATCGTTGCAAGTTCCAGATCATGGGCGTGGTAGTTATTCTTATGATCCTTCAGTTGATGACAAATATAAGCTACTACACAACTTTCCTGCATCAACACACACCCAAGTTCATGCTTAACTGCGTCAATATATACCACCAGTCGGTTATGTAGTTCAGTCTAAAACAGAAGTTGTTGTCAATCTTTTCTTCAGCTCCTGAAAACTAGCTTGACACTTGTTAGACCACACAAACTTTATGTTTTTCTTAATCAGTGTTGTGAGTAGTCCAGACAATTTGGAAAAACCCTCCACAAGCCTCTATAACAATTGGCAAGACCTAAGAAATTTCTAATCTAGTAAGCATACATCGTGCATTACTACTTAATTACGACATCTATTTTGCTCGGATCTACTGCTACCCTTCCTTTGAAATCACATGGCCAAGGAACTTCACATTCTTCAACTAGAATTCACATTTACTCAACTTGGCATACAATTTGTTCTCTCAATCTTCCTAACACTTGCATGAGGTGTTCCTTGTGGGTTTCTTGGTCCTCGAATGATATAAAAATATCGTTAATAAACATCACCACAAAATAATTTGGATATGGCTTGAATATCATGTTCATTAAATGTAACACCCCACCAAATCATACAAATGGACCAAGAAGACATTGGGATGTTGGCAGTAGTGACTATAAATTGGGTTGAGTGATTATATGGACAATAGACATATAGGTTTGGGGTACAAGATAAAACACAAAATTCTCATTTCATCTCATCTTATCATTACACATTTTTCAAATCCTTATACAAAATATAATAAACAATTCAACTTTTCAAATCCCAATACAACTTTTTCAATTCCCAATTCAATTTTTTTAAAATCCTAAAACTAAAAAATAATATTTTAAACTTTGAAAAAAACACAAAATTCTCATCTCACCCCCTAAACCTAGAAAATATCATTTTGAGTATCTAGAGTTAAGATGTAGTCAAATGACTTTCATTACTTAAGATAGAATCTTTGGAAAATTCCTAGATCAATGGGCTTGGAGATGAACCTATAGTATAGATCTTAGAAGGATATGAGGAGGACTCAAATTTAGTTAAATGACAGATCAAATTTTTAAAAAAGAGGCCAAAGATGGGCCCAAGTCAAGGCCCAAGATGAGGTCCAATATGAAACTCAAGTTGAGGCCTAATGCAGTAAGATAGTGAGGCCTAAGGATAGACCCAACAAGCTAGACCTAAGGCCCAACAACAAGGCCCAATAGGAAGGCCCAACCCAAAGTCCAAAACAAATCCTAGCCCAACATACAAACTTGGAGTCAAAGTTGCCCGAACTTGTAGACTAAGCCAAGAACCTTGCTCAACACATTTGGCTTTAGGAATGCAACACATAGATCTGAATCTTTTACCAGGGCCAAACCATGTGGCTCCCTAAAAGACCTTGGATGCCAAGTTTTGCTTTCCACCATTATTCACGAGACAAATTCTGAAATTAGTATGACAATATAAGACAAACACACAATATGATGGTATATAGACTAGGTATCTGCCGATTGACTCAATCTCACTTCTCTTATGAATTTTTTCTGAAAACCAAGCATACTTCCTCTTGTATTAGGTCAAGCATCAACTTACTAGGCTAGGAACAAATGCTAGTACATGTCATGCACATTTGAGACATGTCAAAGCTGTGCACTTCTCATAAACACCTTACTTGCGATCGGATACCTTTCAATGAATGCCATCGGTTTCTAGTTAAACTTGTGTATAATTATTGCAACAAATTCAGCCTATCTCAAGAATCAAATATGAATTTTTAGAACTACTGTAGGGACAAGAGCTACACCTTCTACACATTCAAAATAGGAATAGTACACCTAAAGTTCAGCATAGTACCATCATAAGCTTACACCATTCAGCAAACAAAATCAATCCTATTCCCACGCCATAAACTTTGTCTCCAAGCTTGGATTAAAGTTCCAAGATTCTAACTTAGCCCACACATCTCTTACTTGGCCACACAAATTGAGAAATAGAAGAAAGATGATGGAAGAAGTCAAGTTGTTTTTCTCAGCCAATGCACATCTATTCACCCTCATTTATTTCTTTCAAAAGGTTAATCCAAGTGTCCCTACCTTTATCTCTCTCATGCACAAGAAAGGAATACCTCTGCACCTACATGAACCCTTAGAGCTGAATTGGTTAGGAATCAAGTGGTATTAGGGGATGGTTTTGGTGTGAGAGGAAAGTTTGCGAAGTTAGCCTATTCTTTTGAGAACTTGAACACCTTTGAAAAATCTGAAGCCTACACCCCACACACACTCAACCATAGGGAGAAAAAAAGGCTCTCCTAACTGCACATAAGAAATTAGAATGAAATACAATCATAACACTCTAACCGATTGCATCAAGATGAATTTCACTTCTCAATTTCAGCCAAGCCGTGTGATGCTTAACTTCTTACATGTTTTTCTTCTTCTTATGAGCCCTATAAATAGCACCATTCATCCCCCAACTTAATCCACACCATTTTCAAAAGCATATGAGCATTGTGTGAGAGAACCTCTATAAGTACTAGGTTAATAGAGAAAATGAGCACCCTTGCAAGAGACTTGGTTGCGAGTTCCTCCAGAGTTTTGGATTGCTAAGTGATTTTGTAAGCTTTGATTCATGGTATAAAATTGAGTTTTGGTTCAAGTTTAGCAATGAAAAACTAATTGGAAACATACTTGGTACAAATTTGATGTTTGGTGGGATATGCTTGTGTTAGTCTTGACAAATGATCATGACATGTTTAGATATGGAGTGATAAGCTTAATTAAGGTCTTGTGATGATAATTAAGAGTTGATATTTGAAGAAAAACCACAAGTCATGCTAATTTTAAGTTGATATCTTAGATTGATCATCAAGCATGTTTAGTATCATCCAGAGGCGTGTTCTTAGTATGATTAGCAAAAAGAATATATGATTCCTTAAGATTTTTAGTGTTTATAAACAAAAGTATAAGCTATAAACCTTATAAGTAGTCTCAGTTTAGTGAAATGGTTTTGTGATGATAATAGTTAGGTTATATGATATGATGATAAATGATATATATCTAAGGTAATAGCTTGATAATAAGTTCTATATTGATGATTGATTAAGTGAAAAGATTTCGGCCATAGGCTTAAATCACATATGATATGCATGCCATGGGTTGAGTAGATTTCTCGTAGTTTAGGCTTGATTCATGTAATTCTAAAGTTACAAATGGATTTAGCATATGGAATATAGGAAGTTTGTGATTTGTTATGAAGTTTTGGGATCAAAATGTAAATAATGAAAGCTTAGAATTATATATGCAATTTGGGTAATGTGTGGACAAATTTACAAATATGAGATTTTATATAGCAAACATTGTAACTTTTAACTTCAAGTATATCTTTTGTTCCAACCACACCACTCTTAGAGCTCGAAAAGTTAGTAAGTTAGCCTCTAACTTACTATTGGATAATGTTTATATGGTTTTGTGTAAACATCACATTCATGTTATAAATCTCATTTAATCCGTAACTTATTTTTCCACTCTGGAATGACTAAAAATTGAGTGATAATTGTAGCGTCCCCAACTTCCATGTACGGACACATATGAAAATCGAGATGCTGGGATGATGACAATACAGTCACGCACCCCATCGACATGTGCTGAGTGTGTGCAATGCAACACGTGTACAATAAACAATACGCAATGGAAATGTTAAGTCAAATAACTAAGTACTAGAGTTTAATATAATACAAAAATACTGAAAATCTACATGTCAACATAATACGATTTTTGTTTACAAATCAACATCAAATCAAATAAAATACAATAAACATAAGTGAACGATAATTTTCAAATACAAAAATAGCCAATGTCCCCACTCCTCAGGTAGAGCCGCATCCTCGGACTTAACCTCCTCAAAACCTGCATCAAAATCTACAATATCAAAAAGATGGTACTGCAGGTAAGTAAAATTCAAAATACTCAAAGACAATAAATATATTAAAACAACTAACGCTATGCATGCACATGATGACCAAAGCGCAAATCCGAGAAAAACATCATTTCTTGAAAATTATAATTTTTCCACGCACGCCAAAATCATCATTTGGCACAAAACTAAAATCCAGGAATAAATCCATTAATTTCAATTTTTAACCGTATGCACTATGGACTCTCCTAGGGACCATCCACATACTTTGGCTCTCATCATCACATCACTAGTAACGACCGTGCAAGTGATACACGAGTGATACCTAGTTCTGCGCCCACCGCGTACATAGCCAAGCATCCTCTAACCCCCGTCAGCCCGAGGAGTCACGGAGTCGGATCGAGAGCGCTACTATCCCGTCCAAGTCCCAAGCAACAGCCCTAGGGGACGACACTCAGTATATTCCGCTCCTGAATGTCCAGAGGTGCTCCACCGAGATAATACCCCATCTCAGCTTGGGGGTGATACACACGCACCCGAAAAGGCTTAAACACAGTTTCTCAAAACACACACCCACGCATGCGTGCACAATGCCATGAAATCAATCAATTACCAACAACCAACAGTTATTAGTACAACCAGATAACCAAATTACAGTTTATAAAACAGGTTAGTGCAAAAATATACTTAAGTCTTAAAAGTCTTTTGGAGAAATATTTACAATGCTATAAAATAATTTTAGGAGAACCACGGAGGTGCAAATGGCTGCTGGAAAGTAGCGTAGAAGTGCAAAAATACTGTGGTTGAAATACACAGTATACCCAAATTTCAATGGAGTCAAATAAAGACTTGAAATTGATAGGTAAGGCCTATGGGAGGTGGTGACTAGTGGAAGCAACGATTGGCTGTGGGTGGTGGCCGAAACGGCGGTGGAATGCCAAAAATGTGAAATCGGAAATGAGCTCGTGGAGGTGGCTTCGGTGACGGATCGAAGCTGGAATTGGGTGGGTTAGGACAGCAAGAAGCCGGTGATGAAGTGGTAAAGAAATTGTGCCAATGGTGGCTGGATGGTGGCGGTGGGACAAAATGAAGCTCGCGGCGGCGTTAGCTGGCCTAAGATTTAAAGAGAAGACTCGCCGGTAGCTGGGGAGTCGACCGGTGTCGGTGGTGTGAGCCACGGATGGCCGGCAGCGGCGCTGGATGCTAAAGAGCCGAACGGCGTGGGGGAGAGGAGAGAGAGAGTGTTGAGCGGGAGAGGGGTCCGAACGGGAAAAATAGAAGGAAAAGAAGAAAAAGAAAAGAAAAGGAAGAAGAAAAAGAAAAGAAGAAAATAAAATATGGGGAAAAGAAATGAGGTCCAATCCTCACAACTTTTGAATCATAACTGATCCTCAAAATAACTATTTTTAAAACAGTAAATTAAATAAATCAGTTTAAACTTAAAACTAATTAAAATAAAATATTAAACTCCAATAATAATCACTCTTTAAAATAAAAAGCAATTTAATTGTAGAACACTAATTAAAATTATGAAAGCACATTAAAATAATTCTCGATTTAAAAATCATAAAATAATCTCGCGTAAACACGTTTAAATTACATTAAATGGCTCAAATCAAATATTAAATTAAAAATTCCTTCAATAAAAAGCACGTAAAAATCGGGGTGTTACCATAACCCCTAAGTTGACGAAGAACAGTCAATGAGTTTCAACTAATTCCTCTTTAAAGGACTCCAAGGCGAAGTCAATTATGGCATCTAATGCTGGTGGATGCATATGTTATGAAAAGTTATGATCAATAAATTGAAAGGTATATCTGCGTAGTTCCGATGACATAATCTCAACTAAAGTTGGGCTACGGTCACACATAGGTACTCACTGTGCAAATAGGGAGCCATGATGATACCATATGTTAAGGTTGATTCTAAGTAAAAAAATGAACTAATTTGAAAAGATAAAGTATGGAATGTTCTCTGTAAGAAACTGTGCATCGAAGTTCTCTAAAAATTGTTGAGGAATCTGGATATGAGACAAATATAGTTTTTCTACAGATTATGTGTTCATCTCATGTTTATTATCTTTCATGTTTATATTATCTATGTGTAGTTGGTTGTAAACTTATTGAAATTTTAAAAAATCTCATTATGGTAGTCTCAATATCATTCCCCCTAGAATGGTATAAATTGTGGCAAGACTAGAAGATGGTGATAAATTTCAACCCTTGGTTGAGGATAATTGAGGAGGAACCAGACCCTAACCATAAATTGGAGTTAATCATGAAGTTCTTGAAAATGGTCTTGTTCACCATTCAACGTATCTGAGAGATGCTTTGAAATATTTTTTTAAAACTCACTGATCAACCAAGTCTATAATAAGGAGATATATTCTCCATAACAATGTTTGAACTATTGCCATATAAATGGGATGTATACTAAGTAAGGCATTAAGTATGTTTTAATTAAGTTTTGGGGCGTTTAGTTTCATTCTAGTGCAAAAATCTTTACAAGTTATCCTTTTCGCTGTGACTTAAGGCATACTACTAGAAACATGTTAGGTTGTTGCATGTTATCTATCATGAACAGGGGTATGTAGCCTTGTGTTACATGTCACAATGTTCTAAGTCTCTGTTCCATCCCAAATGAAAGCTAAGGGCATCACATGAGATCTATGAACGCTGTCAGCGCATTAACTTAGCCAAATAGCATCATAAGGAATTTGTAATGTCCATACCATGTCCTAAAAGTTGTCTTAAGCACATCCTCTTCAATCTTCAACTGATGTTACCCCAATTGTCGATCATTCTAAGAAAATACTATGGCCCCTTGTAATTAATTGCATTGATCATCAATTTTGGGTAGATGATACTTATTCTTAGTGGTGACCTTGTTCAATTCCTTATAATTTGTACATATCCTTTTTCTTTCAAAAGAGTATTGGTACTCCCCAAGAAGACACACTTGGACATATCAACCCTTTAGTCTTGCGGTTCCTAAAGTTGTTCGTTCAACTCTTCCAATTTCGATGTTGCCATTCATATGGTGTGTTATGGATTTGGATTGTTTGGGATTCTAACTCAATAGTGAATTCGACTTCCTGATCCAGAGTATTCATGAGAGGTCATTCATGAATATCTTAAGAAACTCTTCTATTACATGTATATCTTACATTAACTTTTTTTTTTTTTTTTGTTTGGCCACTACTTGCACCAAGTAAACCTGAGCACCCTTAGCTATAACTTACTTGGCCTGAATTGTGAATATCAATAAGGGTACCGTTCTTACCATACTTCCAACATACGCTACTTCTCCTTCCTATAAATGAAGACATATAGCCAGCTTCTAATAATTAACGGACATAATGCCTAAATAGCCAATTCATCCCTGGTATAACATCAAACCCCATCAGGTTAAACACAATCAAACCTACAGCAAAGGTTTTCTCTTCTATCTTTAAGGGGCATCCCTACATGATTCGGGTACACATAACTTCTCTTGTTAGAATAGCTATTGTCACTACTTGTTGTAGGAGCTTTGCTTGTAAACTACAGATTTGCGCAAAGTCGACAACATGAAAGATTGTAATACTCTTGAATCAAACAATGATTCAAGGTGCATGCATAATAATCAATAAATTTGACTCTACCTAAGATGACAAAATTCTTCAAGAATTTATTCAAATAAATAAGCTAAGAAAGAGTTATACTTGTAATAACTCTAGCTTCTTGAGTTTTAGGTGCCTCTTCATTAATCTCTCGAGGCGGTACGTAAATATAATATTTTTAAAATTTTTATATTATATTTAAAATATATATTTTTTATCTTACATTTTATATATATATTATATACTAAATTTCTAATTAGTATAACATGAAATTTTAAAATCTTATTATTTATGTATAAATATCTAAAAACATAAGATTAATATAACATTTGATATAATATATAAATTATAATTTTTTAACATAAAATTAATATAACATAAAATTTTAATATTAAACATGAACATTAATATTAAGTTATTAATATAAACATACTTTCGATATATATCATGTATAAATATTTTTAACGGCATAATAAATTTTAATCTATATGTTTTTTGATAAATACATTTCTAGATCTTTGATCATATATATTCATATAAAAAGTGTATAGTCTAACTTATATAGACTATAGTAGTATAGTTAAATTCAATACTATATTAGTATATATTATTATTATAAAACCTGTACATAGAACTAGGGGTGCTATGATATGAATAAACTAATAGTTTTAGTACATGTAACCATCATATTATCACTAACATATATAATCAAATATATAAATAAATTAGACTATAATATAATAACATAAAATGAGATACTATAATATGTAAATAAATTAAATATCACTACACTATTTACTAGTAGTCTAGTATAGAAATAAGTGTAGTATAATATGTTGATCTCATTAATTATACTATACTAAGTTGATCTCACTAACAACTAATAAGTTAGATATTAGTATAATTAGACAATAATGAATTAGTAATTATTAATAATAAATATTAAATTCTAACAATTAATATTAGAGTTAAAAAAATTATAAGAACCATAAATAAAAGCCTAAGAAATGCCAATGAAGCAAACAATATGGCTAATTTTTACTTAAGTTAGTTGCATTGGACTGCTAAAGTTCTTCAAGTGAGACTAACAAATATGCCTTTTCAATTTGTCGGTTTGATGATGTCGACCAGGCGAGTCTCCTCTTTGTTTTCTCACCAGCGAAAACTGAGGTGGTGAAAAAGTTAGTAACTGTCATGAGGGATCTGTGAGGAGTGAGATCGAGAAATGGTAGATCCGGATTGTGACGAGATGGAGGGGCTTGAATTGAAGTGTGGCAATCTTCGACTATCAGAGGAAGAGAAGGTAGGGATTGACTGGGATTTGGTATCTGTGGATGCCGTTCGAGAAAAGGGGGAGAGAAGTTTGATCGGGAAGGTTTGTATGGAGAGGGCGATTGGCTGTGAAGCGGTGGCGGCAACTATGACTAGGATCTGGAGAGTGAGTTGCTCGGCAAAATTTCAGGGAGTTTGAAGGAATTTGTTTGTGATACTTTTGGGACAAAGGCAGATAAGATGAGGATTCTAGAAGGAAGACCATGGTTATACGATAGTCATCTGTTTGTCCTAAAGGTGTTCGATGAATTCTCTCAACCGGATCAGTGGAATTTCTCTACTGAATTTTTTTGGATACAGATTCATGATCTTCCAATGGTCTGTATGACTCGAGAAGGAGGAGTCCATATTGGTAGGTCTTTGGGGAAGGTTATGGATGTGGAGGTTCCAGACGATGGTGTTGGTTGGGGACAATTCTTAAGAATCAGAGTGGAGATCAAACTGTACAAAACACTAGCTCGGGGAAGGCTGGTCAAGGTGAACGGGAGGCAAGTGTGGACAACATTGAGGTATGAAAAACTTCCTCGTATTTGTTTCAATTGTGGTTGGGTAGTACATGGTGAGGGGGGCCGTGATAAGGGTTCCGAAGTGAGGAAGGAGGGGGAAGAGGAGTGTGCACAATTTGGTTCGTGGTTAAAGGCAGAGGCTGTTCAAAAAGGGAGATATAATGGATATAAGACTAGATTTGGGAGAGAGGAGAGGGAGAAAACATGGAGGAAGGATGTTGGTATGGAAAAGGAAAAAGGGAGGGAGGGGTCTATGAGTGAGGAGTTGGGGGTTAATAAGGAGGGCCTAGCAATGGTGGTAGAAAATGAGAAAACACCTAAGGAGGGAGGAGGGGAGGATCTGGGGGGAGAAATGAAAATGAATGAAAAGAAATGGAGGGAGATGGGAGAGGGGGAGGTGGATCTGAGTGAGAATGCTGGACAGATAATATTAAGTGAAAAAAAGGAGGTAGATGAAGAAAATGAGAGTGACAGTGCTGAGGGGTAAAATGTAGAGCTTAATGCGAAGAAAAATGGCTGCTGGAAGCAAAGGGCCAGAATAAAGGGTAAGTCTCATAACCTGCCTAATTTGGTGTGTGGCGCCCCCAACTTCCATGTACGGACAAGCACGGAAATCGAGACACCCGGGATGATGACAACACGATCACGCACCCCAACGACACTTGCCGAGTGTGTGAAATGCAACACGTGTACAAAATAAAATGCAGCGGAAAGATTAGGTCAGATAACTAAGTACCAGAATTTAATACAATACAAAAATAATACAGAAATCCACAAGTCAACATAATACAATTTTCTTGTTCATAAAACAACCTCAAATAAAAAT
>QEOT01006594.1:124695-147838 GCA_003123785.1 Pterocarya stenoptera
AAAAAAAAACCAACGAAGATGAATTTAAAACCGAAAGCTAATTAAAATAATCCAAACGCAGTGAAATAATTTAAATGCAACAATAAAAATTTAAAACTCAAAAATAAATCAATTTAAATTAAAGATCATTTTAAAAGCCAAAACAATAAATAAAATCTAGAAAGCACATAAAATAATTTTCACATCATAAAATATTATGAAACAATATTTAAAACTCCCAAATTTAAAAACAAAAAAAATAAATAATCACAAAATAAATTAAATAAATCCTCCATTAAAATACACTAAAATCTGGGATGTTACATGGTGAGCACTAAAAAAAGGGAAGGGAAGCAGGAGTAGACCAAAGGTGTTGTGAAGAAGTTGAAATTATGTGATGAGGAGCACATTGAGTGTAGATTGGCGGAGGTTGCTGGGCTGCCCTGCCAAGAATTATGAAAATACTGAGTTGGAACTGCCGGGGGCTTGGGAACCCCAGGACACTTCAATTCCTTTGCCTAAAGGTGAAGGAGAAGAGACCCAAGATTGTCTTTTTAATAGAGACAAGAATGCGTTCTGAAAAAGCTGGTGGGATCAAGAGGAAATTGGGTATGGAGGGATGTATAGTGGTTGAACCTAGGGGAATGAGTGGAGGGCTGATGATCTTATGGAAAACAATGATTAGGTTGAATTACTTAACAACTCCCAGTGGCACATTAGCCTGTGGATTAAAGGAAGAGGGGGGGGAGGATGATTGGCTGCTGACTGGTTTTTATGAAAACCCTGAAACTAGTAAAAGGGAAAAATCATGGGACCTTCTAAAAGAGTTAAAGCCTCAAATGGGGACTACGTGGTGTGTGGTGGGGGATTTGAATGAAATAATCTCTCAAGATGAAAAGGTGGGAGGGAGGGAAAGAAGTGAGGGGCAGATGACTCGGTTTTGAGAGGGGTTGGAGTGGTCGGGGCTATATGATATGGGTTGGATAGGAAATAAATTCACTTGGTCAAATGGGCATGAGGACCATACTTACATAAAAGAAAGACTTGATTGTGGGGTGGCAAACCAAAGGTGGATGAATAGATTCATGGAGAGAAGGTTAGAGATACTTGGAACACAGTTTTCTGATCATAAGGCTTTGTTCCTAACTGTGGAAGGGAAGGCTGGGGTTTTTCAGCGGGGAAGAAATTTCAAGTATGAGATGAGTTGGGGAATGGAGGAGAGTGTGGTAGAATTGTAAAGGAGGAATGGGGAATAGATAAAAATGAGAGGAAACCTTTGGAAAAGATTCAGAATTTGTTAACTGGATGTAGAAGGTCTTTAAGTAGATGGCGTAGGGGATCAATAAGGGCTAGAGATGGGGCAATAAGGGAAAAAACTGAGCTATTAAAGAATCTGGAAGTAGAGGAACAGCCCGAGAAAATGGGGGAGATAAAAAGACTGAGGAAGAGTTGGGTTTCTTGTTGGAGCAGGAGGACTTGAGATGGAAGCAAAGGGCAAAAAAACAATGGCTAGCACAGGGTGACAAGAACACTTAATTCTTTCATGCCTGTGCGAGTCAGAGAAAAAAGAAAAATACTATAAATTCCATTTTGAATGAGGAAGGAAGGGTGGTGGAGAGTGAGGGGGAGCTGGAGGGTACTTTCTGGAATTTTTTTAGGAAGATTTATACAATATCGAATCCTTCAACTGTTGATATTGTGAATTGTGTGCAGCATACTAGTCCTAAAATTGATGAGGTTATGAGGAGGGGATTAGAGAGAGTGTTCACTGTGGGTGAAGTGGAAATGGCTTTAAAGCAAATTTCTCCCATGAAATCCCCTGGGCCCGATGGTTTTGGGGCAGGTTTTTACCAAAATCATTGGAAAACTGTCAAAGATGAGACCTGTAAAGCAGTGTTAGACATGTTGAATGGTGGTGAGATAAGCCTGGGTTTAAACCACACTTTGATTGCTTTGATCCCCAAAGTAAAAAACCCTATCTTAGTGAAGGAGTTCAGGCCAATTAGCTTTTGTAATGTGCTTTACAAACTCATTGCAAAGACTTTAGCTAATAGAATAAAGAAAGCCCTACCAGTTGTGATCTCCCAAAATCAAAGTGATTTTATCCCGGGGAGATTAATAATTGACAATATAATGGTGGCATATGAAATGCTACATTCAATGAAGTCGAGGCAAAGGGGTGGAGAAGGGAGTATGGCAGTAAAACTGGATATGTCAAAGGCCTACGACAGAGTTGAATGGCCTTTCTTGAGGGCAATGCTGTCCAAGCTGGGGTTTGGGGCCAAAATAATAGGCTTGCTCATGAAATGTGTGGAAACAGTCAATTTTTCAGTATTGGTAAATGGAAAGGCTGGGAGAACTATAAGGCCAACAAGAGGAATAAGGCAAGGGGACCCCCTGTCCCCTTACCTTTTCATCATATGTGCAGAAGGTCTCAGCCAAATGCTTCATACAGTTGAAAGGCAGGGGGAGATAAGGGGAAATGCTGTGTGCAGAGGTGGATTGAGGGTAAACCACATTCTTTTTGCTGACGACTGTGTACTTTTTTGCAGGTCAAAAGTAGAGGAGTGGAGGAGACTTTATGGAGTTTTACAACTCTATGAATCTGCTTCTGGCCAAACTTTAAATATGGAAAAAAGTTCTATTATGTTTAGCAAAAATACAAGTTGTGATGAAGGAGGAGGGTCAACCAAGAAACTGGAGCCGTGATGTGTGACAGCTATGAAAAATACTTAGGCTTACCAGCCTTTGTGGGAAGGTCCAAGTTTAATGCTTTTCGAAGCATAAAAGAAAGGATATGGATGAAGATTCAGAACTGGAAGAACAGCTTTCTCTCAAAAGCTAGGAAGGAAATAATGATCAAAGCTGTATTGCAAGCTGTACCAACGTACACAATGGGAGTTTTTCTTTTGCCCAAGAGGTTATGCATTGAGATTGAAGGCCTCTTTTCAAGATTCTGGTGGAGCCAAGGTCAGAATGAGAATGGTATTCATTGGAGGAAATGGAGTGAAATGGGAAGACCAAAAATGAAGGGAGGGATGGGTTTCAAACCATTAACCAGTTTTACTCTAGCAATGCTTGCTAAACAGGGGTGGAGGCTACTAAAAAATCCCTGATCCTTAGTAGCTAAAATTTATAAGGAAAAATACTATTATAAGCATTCGAAGGTTTTTGAGGCAACACTCAGTAGATCTCATTCTCTAATCTGGAGAAGTATATGGTCAGCATTGGAGGTAATAAGGGAGGGGGCTTTGTGGAGAGTGGGGAATGGAAAGGATATAAAGATTTGGACTGAAAAATGGCTACCAACTAACACTACTCACTGTGTGCAGTCTCTAGTATCGATTTTGCAAGCTGAGGCAAAGGTATGTGATTTAATTGATGAGGTGAATAGATGCTGGAAGGTGGATATAGTTAATGCAGTTGTTTCAAAGGAAGAAGCTAAGGTTGTGAGATCAATTCCCATCAGTCAAGGGGGCATAGTAGATAAGCTTGTTTGGGGCCAAACTAAGAATGGAAAGTACTCGGTGAGAAGTGCTTACCACATGATCCAGCAAAGGTTACTGCAAACAGGTGGGGAAACTTCTACGTTGAAGAACAAAGATGAGGTGTGGACAAGGATTTGGGGACTAAATGTGCCAACTGCTACAAAGTATTTTTTGTGGAGAGCAGTCAGTGATCTATTGCCTATAAGGAGAAGTTTATGGAAGAAAAACATTGTAGAAGACCCTCTGTGTCCAATCTGCAAAATGACTGAGGAAACGGTATCTCATGTGATGTGGTCCTGACCTGCTGCAGTTGATGTATGGGGGGATACACTGAGTTCTATCAGTAAGTGGCCAACGGGAGATTGTGACTTTATACAGATATGGTTGGACTTGTGCAGGTGCATAGACCAAAAACTTATAGAAAGGGTGGTGGTAATAATGAGAGGGTTATGGTATAGAAGAAACAAATATCTTTTTGAGCAGAAGTTTTGGGGGCCAACCAAGGTTGTACAAACAGCTGTCACGGGGCTTGAGGATTTTTACTCTACAACTGAAAAGAGAGCTGGTATGAATAAGGGGGAGGGTGGGAAAAGAGGAAAATGCTACTGGAGGTGCCCGAATGGTGTGGCTTTTAAAGTCAATTTTGATGGGGCTCTGGATAAAGGTCTTTCGAAGATGGGAATGCGTGTAGTGATTACAGATAGACAGGGGGAGGTGGTGGCTGCAATGTGTGCTCCAAAAAGGGATGTCCAAAAACCTTTTTTGGCAGAGGGTATGGCCCTTTGGAGAGCCATGGTTTTCTGTAGGGAGATTGGCATAGAGGATGTGGTATTTGAAGGGGATGCAAAAGAGTTAATAGAAGCGGTGATGTCAGATGAGGAGGTGGACTCGTGGGGTGGTCAGATTGTTGAGGACATTAAGCAGCTGAGAAACCAACACAGCAACTGGAATGTGGTTTTTAGTCATAGGGAAAGCAATGAAGTGGCTCACAATTTAGCAAAAATTGCTCTATTGAACGATGACGAACAGGTCTGGATGGAAGAAGTTCCATTTTCTATACAAAAGTATATTGTAAAGGATAAACTCTATAACAATTTACAATGAATGAAAGTTTTATGATTGATTCAAAAAAAAAAAAAAAAAAGTGAGACTAACAAATAATCACCAACGGCTAGACCATTTTCCCCAACTTTCTACTATAGCAGTTTCCTTTCTCTCGAGCTCGACACTCCTTTTCTCTTTCCCTTTTTCAGTTTGGTTGTCTATTGTGCGATTTCATCTATCTTGGCCTGGGTGAAGAACCAAACAACAGCTAAAACAATTGATCTACACTGACAATCGATAGCTAGAACCTAATAGCCTATGCCACGATGCCTTGTGACAATCTTCGAATTTAGCCCTAGACTACCTCACTGAGACTCTCTATTTCGGGTTTGAAATTTCTCTTTGATCTTACTTCATTTTGTGCTGATCTTTGCTCTTGTTAGTTGTGATTTTGCTGATTTTAATGGTTGTTTAGTGATTGTGTCGTATATTTATTGGATAGATTTTTTATTTTAGGTTTTGTTATAGTGTTCTTGCTTTGGGTTTTAGTGTTTGTCCTTCTGGGTGGAGCCATGTGTACTAATTTGTTGTTCATGACATTATGGCATTTGTTTAGTGGTTGTCCAGTGATTGTGCCATAAGTTTATTGGATGGATTTTTGATTTTAGGTTTTGTTTAAGTGTTTTTGCTTAGGATTTTAGTGTTTGCGCTTTTGGGTGGTGCCATGTTTACTGATTTGTTTGTTCATAACATTGTGGCATCTGTTTAGTGCTTTGTCCGATTATGGTCTGTGGTGGGATGGTAGTTCTAACAATCACCAAGCTCAAATTTTAACATATTTTACCTGTTTTCTAAAATGGATATTGATTGCTGTATATTTTAGCATACACAATTGTTGTAGTCTAGTGCGTAATTGTTAAATTCTATCTAAATGGGAAGTAATTTCAATTTAGCTAGGCCATTACCAGCTTGTTTTGGATAGTTCTCTATGTGAGACCATTTTGCGTGTTAAGCTTTGTGCATCCATGCTCATTGATCCACTAAATGTAAAATATAACATTGTTTTTACAATCTGTTCTTGGTGATATGTGGAAAAACCTAATTAGTTTGCATTTGGATGTATCTTTTATTGTATATGAAGTATTTTGTTACTTTTCTACTTGTCACTTTATTATAGTTACTTTTATGAAGTGTTGTTATAGTAAAAAAACTTGTGCTGGTTTCTGATCTTTGCTGGTTTGCCACTCTAGTAAAGGTTCAAACTAGAATAATATAAACTTCTGCTAGTTTTTTATCTGTGCTGGTTTGCCACTCTAAAGGTTGAACCCATATTTGTTATTATTTTACACTTACATAATCATGCAAAGAATAATATAAACTTCCTTCTGATGTGTTAGAATTTGTGTTTAGCATCATCACAACATGGCTAGACAACTAGGTAGGATGATTTTTTAATAAGTGACAAATGATAAAAATAAAAATAAAAATTCAAAGCATATAAAAGAGATAGCAAACAAGTGTTTGGTCCTCACTCTTGACATGTATAATTTATTTGCTCTATGCTCATGACTGGATAGTTTTGAGATATATGGCTAGACAATTTTATTTATTTGCTCTATGCTCATGGCTGGACAGTTTTGAGTTATACGGTTGGATAGTTTTGAGTTACATGGCTGGACAATTTTTTTATTTATTTGCTCTATGCTCATGGTTGGATAGTTTTGAGTTACATGGTTGGATAGTTTTTTTTCTTTGCTCTATGCTGATGGCTGGATAGTTTTTTTTCTTTGCTCTATACTCATGGCTGGACAGTTTCGAGTTACATGGCTGGACAATTTTTTTTCTTTGCTCTATGCTCATGGCTGGTGATAGTCACCAAATGATGCTTCCTAGTATAAAAGCATATTTAAAATGCAAAGGAAGCTTCCAAGGTCATTTCCACAGGGACAACTATATCAACATAATCAATCAAGCAAAAGTTCGAATGCAGAATAACAGAAAAAGAATATAGACAAATAGATTTTCCTTTGTTGAGTGAGTTTGATGTAATTTACTGAGAAAATAGAATGGACTGTGTGCACTGAGTTTATACAAAATGTAGGATGAATTTGTGATTTGTCATCAAAAGTGAGGGGTCGTAATTACTCTAGAAACATTAATTCTTGTTAACATGAAAGACCTAGATTTGCAACTTTAATTCTCGAAAAGTGGGTTGATAGAAAAGCAAGTAACACAAAAACAGTTTTAAAGCTTTAGAACCAAGACTGATATTGTTAAGAAAGTAAACACTAGGGATACAAGGTTAGGGTTTCCTCGACCATCGAGTTGTTGGTCACTGGGTGCATCTGCTTGTGTTAAATCAATCAAGACATTAATACTTAAATCCAAACAGACATTCATACTCAGATTAAAGCACCAAAAGAAATAAACCCCTCACTATATTGACATCCTCTTTCATTTCAAGACTCTTAGGCTTATGGATCCTTGATTATTTCAAGGTCCTATTGTGCTGTGAGTCTACAACAGGTCAAGAATAAGAGATCCTTTCAAAACCAACAGTGAATAGTGAATGATAATATAGAAACAGATATAAGTTAGCGTCGCAGCAACCAACAACATTCAAAAAGAGTGAAGAAAGCCTTGTTCCCTGCAACTATAGTTGCAGAAATTAGCCTTGAATCATCATGTAAAAGGGGATTCCAAGACCCTATCAACACCTTAACAGAACAGTATTTTTGGCGAAAACAAATAACAATGAAAACCCTAAAACTGATACAAAGTAGATTCTCTTCACCTTTGTGCCTCGGCCCCTTTTATTCCCTTTTCCCTTCATCTCTCTTTCTCTCTCTTCTAACTGTATCTCTATTCTACCCTCTGGAAGAACACTCCTCTTTCTCGAAAGTTCCTTTGTAACCCTTTGGCTTCTCCCCTTCGACAGATGCAGTGTATGTTTAAGCAAGATAGTGGAATGGGCCTTTCAATAAGGCCTGTCCGAGTAGTTGGTTTGAGCTTCAAGGTAAGGTTGAGCTTAAGTGTAGAGCTGGGCCTTAGTACCTACATGTTAGACAAAACTGTTAGCCCATTGAAAAGGTAGGTAAATATCAAATATATCTTCTAAACTTACAGTCCATGAGACAAGGCCCATTTCCTCAAAATATAACATTTAATTTCACTTATAAAACTATTCAGCCTCAAATTAACTCACTTTAAACAGGTATTTTAATCAAAATATCTTGACAATCAGCTAGACGGTTAGAATTTCTTTGCTCTATGCTTATTGCTCATTAGTTGGTATTCAAGTTGTCTGACTACTTCACAATTACAATTTCTTTAAGGATGGACGCACCATTAAACGAGGATGCCTTCTTCACTATTCTCTTAAAAAATAGTAGACAAGGTTGTAATAGCACCCCCAATGTACATGCAAAATTTTAATATTGTGGTGCAAGCATCACAAGTTGATGGTGAAAAGAGGCCACCCACTAAAAAATCTCAAAAAGGTGCGTCTTTCATTGTAGAGGAGAACAACCTCCTTATCTCTGCTTGGCTCAACATTAACATTGATGCTATACGACGTAATGACCAAAAACCCACTCAAATGTGAGACATAACTTTTGGTTTGTATCATGAGTAAAAAAACCAAACACTTTTGAACTTTCTGTAGTGTCATTGATGAATCGTTGGTCCTCAATCCAAAAATGCATAAATAACTTTTGTGCATTTTTTGCACATGTAGAATCATTGCACCCGAGTGGTGCCACAGAACAAGATAAGGTATGTGCTCTTTTCCTTTAATTATGCATTTGTTTTGGGCTGATTTACGAACTCACAATATTTATTCGCCTTTTTAAATTGAGAAGACAAAACTTACGTACAATGGATGGAGAAGGTGAACTACACAATGGAGCGTTGTTGGTGTCTGACACCAACCCAAATGATAGCAACACATGATGACATTGAATACGAGGAGAAGGCCATCAGAAGAACTCCAGCCATTGACCACTCAAGTGAAGTTACCGGCGACACTGTGAAGGAGAATGTCGAGGTTCTTGGTGAGAGATCTCCAGGCAAAAAACCTGAGAAAGAAAGGGAGAGAAAGCGGAAGTTTTAAGAATCCAATAATGTTGAGAATCCAATAATGTTGAATTCGAGTATGTCTTAGCCCGAATGAACAAGAATAGAAACCTTTGCATGGTAGAGAGGAGAGCAACGGTCACGAAGGCAGAGCGAGATAGAAGGCAACAACTTGAATTTGAGAAGAAACATTTTGAGGTTGAGATTATGAGATTAGATCTTGATGGCATAAATGCAATGTAGCAAGACTATTTCCTTAATCTTCAGAGGGAAATTTATGAGGCTTCGAAGAATAATTCTGGAGCTACATATACATCTCCATGCACACCTCATGGAGGTTTGTAACTATTGTAACAATTCTAATGTTTTGATTTTAGTGGCTGCCCAGCCACATGTTATGGAAAAACATGTGGCTGGACAGCAACTATGTGACCAGGTTTTTGGATTGAATATTGCTAGTTTTAATTTTTGGTATGGCAGTTAGAATTTGATGTTATTCTTTTGATTATATGCTAAGTACTGACAGTTTTGTATTTGCTCTATGTTAACCAAAGTGACATGTATTGTGGGCTGGTTTTAAGTTCAAAAATGACATGAGTAGTGGGTTGGTTTTAAGTTTCAAAATGGTATATATTGTGGGCTGGTTTGTGTATGGTTATGTTAGCCAAAATGACATGTATTACTTGTGTGTGGTTATGTTATAAGTACTGGAATTAGTTGTTATTATTTGGGTTGTTTCTCTCATTTATGTGCTGGTTTGGATTGTTATTAATTGTGTATGCTTTTCTATTTATGTGCGGGTTTGGATTGTTATTATTTGCTTGAATTGGTGCAACGAGTGGTGCTAGGGTGTGAAAATGTTGTGAAATTTTGGATATAAATCATTGGCTTCAATTGGTGCAATGAGTGGGGCCACGTGTGTGAAAATATTTTCACTTTTTGGATTGTTATAATCTGTTGGGAAGATTTTTTATGCCAGACAGTTTTTTAAATGTTATTATTTTAAGTTGGGATTTGTGCATGTTGTGATCGTTGGGTAGAAGAATAGTTGACAAAATGAATTTGTTGGATTTAAGAATTATAGATATAATTGTTGGATAATTAGGTTGACAAAAAAAGATAGTTGAAAAATAATAATTTAATTAAAAATTAAATTATTAATTAACATATGGTCAGTATAATTACAAAATATGGAAAAAAAAATTATTATTATAAAAATAATATTTTATTATTATTTTGGTTAATAGATAGATAATCTAATGTGTGGTTATATTTTGAATTAAGACAAATGGTTTAAGAGAGAGATTAGAAAAACCGGACCGAATTCTAGTTTCGGCAATGAATCGATCTAGTATCGGTTCTCCAATTCTTAAAACCAATGATTAGTGAATACTAGTTCGATTATAAAATATAATAGGTCTGAACCGGACCGATTACACCCATAAATATAAGTAACTAATTATTAATAATAATTTATAAAATTTTATAATATTTCAATAAAGGAGTTTATTTTATTCGAAAAAAAAAAAAGTTAATTAAGAGACTTGTTAATAAGATGGAATTTGTTTAAAAAAGAAATGAACGAATCACAAATAAAAGTTATATCTCTAATCCTGTTTAGATAAAAGTTAAATAAAAGTAAATAAATAGTCTTGATGATGTGATTCCACATTTACACGTTTATCACTTTTTAATGCAAAAAAGAGTTGGCAGAGATATGCCTTGTTTGTTCTATCGAACGTTGTGTATTCTTAATTGAATCATTGACATGAATCTTGAGGACCTTAATTAGGATTGTGATTTTTTTTTCTTCCGCCGCTTGACGGATTGCAACTCCCATGAATTCAATCTTTCTTACATGCCTTAAGGTTTAATATTTTAAGCAGTTAAGACTCGAAGATTTGTTGCGATAACAGCATGCAAGGCTTTGGACATGCACAATACCAAATCTTATCACAACTACTTTTGACATGACGTCTCCTGTGTTCTCCATTAAGACACTACAATAAAAATGGTCTTTTAGGATGATTTTTTTAACAAAATAAAAATCATCCTAAAAAATGATTGTTAGGGATGAAATTTAATTTTCGTCTCTAAATATTGACGATAGTCGTTTACTGTCCGAACAGTAAATATTTCGAACATGTTATTTAGAAATGAAAAATGTCATTGCTAATACATTTTTTGTTCAAACAGGTAAATATAACGTTCGACCATGAAAGGCATAAACGTTCAAATGGATATTAGTTACGATCGAATGAAAAAATGTGTGGGTAAGTTACTAATTTAAGCAGGAAATCGACTTATCCTTTGAACGATTTATATGACTGTTCGAACGTCAAGCAATTTTTTTTATTTTTTTTTTATTTTTATGGAATTGAAAATAGAACCACTATACTTCGAATACTATATATTTCATTCGGTTGAACGCTTTAAAATGAGAACTCGTTCAAAAGGAAAAAATATATTCGAATGGAAAATATGGCGAGATCAATGATTTTTTTTGCAGGAGTGAAAAATCCATTCGAATAGGATTAGATTTTATTTATTTATTTTGATGTCAAAATATTACCTAAATCAATTAGGGATAAATATTTAAGAAAAATATTACTATGCTTACTCCTTTTGACACCTCCATTTGACCGCTGGTCAATTTTTTTTTTTTTTTACTTAGTGATTAAGGAAGTGATTTTAAATGTATTGATGTATTTTTTTTTAATTTTTTTAAATGTATTTAAATATGTTTAAAAAAATGTGAAAAGAAAACAAAAAAAAAAACTTTTTAACTCTGGGTGGTACGCCCAACGGTCAAGATGGGGCGGCATAGTAGCCGCACCCTCCATTATTTCATTTATATTAAAAAATAGTAGCTAGAGACTATATAGAATTAAGATTGATAAATAATTTAGAAAAAGAAAAGAAGGACGTAAAAAAGCTCAATTATTGTTAAAAAGAAGAACATATAAATGAGATAGAATGGAAAATTAATAATATTTAAGCAACAAATCATAATTAAATTAATTTTAAAAAATATTTATTGTCAGTATAAAAAGCTATGAAAGTGCAAATAAAATGTTTACACTAAGCCCCCAAGTCATGGACCACCGACTCGACTCTACAATGCGTGCCTCGATCTGTGTTAATCGAGTCATGATTGTCTGCACATATCGACGTGATGACATTTCATATCTCTATATGCACTACATCCACCACCTCTATTTTCTGTATGCGGATCTCTGCAAGCACTATATCTACAATCTTCTTATGAATAGTAGTGTGTGTTGCCCCTAAGTAGAGGCTTCATTCGATACCCCATGGTCTGTCGGGGTGTGCATCTCCAGGAATGACGGCCGTCTCAATAGTGGGAGCATGAGGCTTCATGTTGGAGTGTCCCTTGCTGCGTGACAAGGTAGAGTAGTTGATCGGCCCAATTAGCTCTCAGACACGTTTAACAACATTTGCCTAGACCCATGTCGCTAACAAAAATCATGTGATCAGGATCCCAAAGGGTAATATATTTGTCATAATATAGTTCGCATTTGAATGAATCCTATCAAAGATAGGCTCTCCACGAGCGATGTGTATCATAAACCGTGCCTGATGCATGCCAACCTCAGTCTTGTGCTGCCGATGATTGATGTTATTGGCAATGATTAAGTTCATTATCTTGAAAACTCAAGATATATCAGCTTGTTTGGTACTTTTGGTCCCATAATAGAGATGAGCATCTAGATTCACAGTCACCTGTCGAACCTCATGATCAGCCAGGCCATCTAGTCCATCTATAGTATTACTCTCATCCTCAGCTGTCACCCTATCACCCGTAGCTATAGACTCCCTAAGAAAACGTTTGGATATGCAATGGGCAGTCGAGGGATACCAAGAAATGAGTTAAAGAAAAAAGATATTAATTAGTAACAAGAAACATGCTAACAACAAGTGACTCAACAATCAAGAAGTAAAGTGACTCCTTGGTATGAGGCATAGACAATCTCACAAGAGTCAGCATTTTTTGAATGCGCGGTCCCCTCAAAAGTCGAACCTTCTGTTTTAGGGGGCACATTCCCCCGAACCCCCTACTAGAAGACCTATTTGATTGCCTGGGAAGCATCAAGTAAGGATGAAAGTGCTTTGAACTGTGAGAGCGTTCATACCCCATACCTATGAGGCACTTTACTAATTTTCAAGTCAATTCACAAGCTATTATCATAAGTGACCATTGAGACTTCAAGTGACATCCTTCAACAGCAGAACTGATGGAATGTTCGTACCGGAATCATCATCGCATGTTGCGGTAATCTCTTATGCATTGTGCTACGAAGACAAGAAGGCAATGGTTGTCCTAAGAAGTTATTGGATTCATGAGAGCTAGGGAGGCTTGGTAACAGCTATGATGAGTAAACGACCGTGCTTACAATGAGAGAGCTACAATAGGAATAACTTATGAAGACAGATGCAAGGGACCGTCCCTCCCAGAGAATATTCTACGGCTACGTCTGGATGTTGAGCTGAGCTGAGTTAAGTTGAGTTCTTTATGAATAGTAGTGAGTTGAGTAGTGGAGTGAGTTATGTGGGGCCCATCTAAACTGAGTTTAAAGTGTATTTGGATGTTAAAATGAGTTTAGTACTTTTTATGAAATATTGAAAAAGGTTGTGGGTCCCATGTATAAAGATATTTTAAGTTGAAAAAGGTTGTGGACCCCATGTATAATAAAGTTTTGAGTTGGAATGAGTTTAGTAATTTGAGAGTTGGATATTAGACTCAGGTTAAAATTAGACTGAACTCAGTTGAGCTTTTGGAAACCAAACACAGCCTAAAAGTCCCCAAACTTACTTGACACTCCAGTAATACTATTATCTCTAGGACTTCTTTGTTGGAGGGTTGACCTGCCTTGCCACACTTCCTACCCCTAGAAGTCATGAATCATTTGAATTTTTAAAAAATAATACAAGTAGCAATGGTTATAAAATAATTATTAGTAGAAGCTTCAACAAAATCATTATAGGAAATAAAAAGATGATATATACAATCTTGTATTATTAATATAATCACTAATGTTTTTATGTGTACATTGTTCGATCGAATCATAATTTGTTCGCTCGAAATTTCAAATATTCACTTAACATTCGAATGGGACACAAGCGATCGAAGACAATGTTCGAATGTATGTTCGATCGTAACATATGCGGTCGAACACATAATTTGACCACCTGTTTGAACGATGACTTAAGCGTTTGACGAGTAAGTAACCATTGTTCTTATAGTCATAGTACTTGGTTGGTAGTATTTATCCCATTTAATTTACCACCATAAAAGTGTATGAAAGATCCATATTTCATGTTGAATTTGCTCATTCTTGATTCGAGATCACCTAGAAATGAGATTTTACATACATTTATAGCCATTGATTGTCGAGTTGAAAGACTTATGGGAAAATGGGCTCCATACATTTGATGCATCAACAAGCGAGTCATTTAAGATGCATGTTGTAATGTTATGGATAATAAATTATTTTTCCTGTATGTGTGAACTTATTAGGTTGAGTACTAAGGAAAAAATGACATATGTAACTTGTAACAAACACATTCAATATGAGCGACTTACGTATGGGAGGAAATTATGCTATGATGTAAAAATACTAGAGTGTTTGATGACACTGTTGAATGGGGCACCCTTCACCATATTTGCCAGGACACAATGTAGTTGCACAATTACTAGGGTCAGCCCTCCCCCTACCCCCGCTAGGGGTCTTCCATGAGGGGTGGGAGATCCCGCCCCCGCTGCCCACCAATAGATTAATCTATATAGTAGGCTCTGTTTGGATAGTGAAAACATTTCATCTCATCATTACAATTTTTTAAAATTTTCACATAAAATATAATAAACAATTCAACATTTTCAAATCTCAAAATAATAATAATATTAAAAAATAATATTTTATTTAATTTTTAACTTTGGTCTAAAATTATTAGATCTTATCACCATATGAGACGATCCCATACTCGAATGGAAAATGATAGGGAGCCAGTTTTGGACTCCCGTTATGTTTTCTTGATTGTTTTTTTTTTACTTAGTTATTAAGAAAATATTGTTTAATAATATTATAAATTTTTTTTTAAAAAAATATTTAAAAGTGTTAAAAAAAGTCAAAAATATATTTTTTAACACTTTTAAATATTTTTAAAAAAAAATCATAATATTATTAAACAATATTTTGTTAATTATTAAGTCCAAAAACGAAAAAATTAAAAAAAAACGAAAAAGAAAAAGACCATCAGAAAAACTTAACGGGAGCACAAAACAGACTCCGTAGTATTTCCCTACTCGAATTGCCTCCCCGATCAGACTGAGTTGCTATGTGGATTCAAGCAGTGCATGAATGATGAAACGGAAACCCATCCCACTGCGGGTTTAAGAAACCGAGGGCCTGGCTGGCCTGCACTGCAGTAGTACACTACACTGCTCTCAAATTTGCTCCCTTACTATTTCACTTGCTCGCTTGATCGCTCTCGGTGTGCTTCGATGGAGAGCTTCAGGGTTCGTTTGGATTTCGAGCCCCGGAACGTTATGAACAAATCACAGTTGAAGGAGGGACTCAGGCGAAGTTGGCTTCTCCTCAAACCGGAAATGAAGACCATCTCCGACCTCGCCGCCTATCTCCTTCGTGCATTCGACCTCCACGACTCTTGCCCCAGTGGCCTCATCCTCTCCGTAAGACAATCTCTCTCTCCCTCTCTCTCTACTTTCTTTGTGCCCTAATTTCGGGCTCAAAACAATGTCATGCCGCTAATTTTAATTTTTTCTTCTCGAAAATTTCATTATGAAAATATTTTTATTCGGACAAAGTTCAGGAAAGCCCAGAAATAATGAAAAAGTTTGAGGATTTCTCTTTTGGTGTCGTTTAGTCATGAAAATTAATTGTTGATTTTCTATATAAAAATTGGAAATTTGTACCCTGACTGAGTCTCACTTACGAGATTTTATTGTTTGGTATCATTTTTTATGTTTGGCTGTTTTTTTCTTTCCCTTAATTTTCTCGGTAACCAGTCAAAGCACTGCGATAATAATACTTGTAGCTATTTTCAGTTTTTGTTTAACTAGTGGGGGAATTAGTATCATGAAAAAAAGTGCTTGCTATTACTTGCATTATTTGTGCTATACTGCTTTACCTGTGCATCATTGAGACAATACAGTGCTAAACATGAACATGTTCAATACTGGAAATCGGTTTTTGTTATTGCTTTTAGTCGCCTTTTCTGCCTCTAATGCTCTTTCCGCTCTTTAATACTCTCAATTTACACTATCGTCTCTTCCAGATGGATGGCTTTGTATTACCGTCCTTTGAGTCGACATGCATTTTGAAGGATAGAGATATCGTCTGGTCAGTCTATGACTGGAACCTTTTGCTTTTTGTTTTTTTCCCCCTTTATTTTTGCCTTAACATTTACTGATGTCCTTGTGTAAGGTGTTAGTCTTACTTTGGGTTTTTTCCTTCCTTCTAAACAGTGTGAAAAGGAAGGGGGATACAGTGGTGAATACCATCCAGGCAGGTGAAGGGTTTGACTCTCTTGAGGTAGAGGAAAATGTGGAGAAGCAACCTGTGCTTAAAGGTGTGAAACTTTTGTCAAATGAGGAATTTGAAAAGGAACATGATGAAAATGATGTGAGTGTACGCGAACACATGGTTTCCAGGAAAAGAAAGGCATCGAAGAAACTTCAGAGCTCAAAGTATATTAGGCATCCCATTTGTGAATTAATCATTATCTTGCTGCCTGTGCTGTGGTTTAAAATAACCCTGACATGACACTTCCTTCAAAATATTGGCTTGTTTTTTTTTCTTGTTTTGTTTTGTTTTTGTTTTCCTGGCTATGCTTGGATTAAAAACTTTTTCAGAAATTCTTAGAAAGTTTTTTCACATGCAATATACGTCTTTTAAATACCAAAAACAATTTTCATTTCTCAGAGGAAAAATAATTTTCCTCTGTTTCTATGAAGTGTACATGTACAAAACTTTTTTTTTTTGTTTTTTTTTTTTTTTACAAAAATCCAATAAAACACAGGACAGAAAATTTTTTTTCTCAAGTATTTTCAGTGCTCCACTACCGTTAAAAATCTCAGTAAAAACATATATAAAAAATTTTCAAAATACAAATATTTTTTAACTGGCGCCATCAGTTTCACAGAACTCCCAAAAAAATAAAACATTTTAAAAAATTTCTCAGTGATTTCAGAAAATTTCTTGAAAATCTGCAATCCAAACAAAGTTATAAGCCTATTAGATCACCCGTTTGAATGACATGTGGTTATTGTAACAGCGTAATAGACGTCAATCTTAGTAGTGACACATTCAGTATTAAATGTGTTAACATTGTAATTTATAATCTCATCTGATTTGCAGAAATCCACCGAGCAATGTTATGAAGATGGGTTTAGATGTTGGTTTTTATCTGATCTTGTGTGCTTTATCATGGACCCGATTAAAAGCATGAGTATGATCTTATATATTGCATCGATTTGTTCAATACAAATAGTTTTGCTCTGACTGTTCCCTTTCACAGGTTGTTTGGACGGTGAAATTTATTTTCTTATGGTTTTGAAAGTTACGAGTATCCTTTTATTTCCTTCCTGAGTATGTAGTTCTTTTAATTTTTCCAAAAGTTCCATCCTTTATGTTTAAGGTATTCATTTCTTGCTGGTCATGTTGCACATGGTTTTTGGGATATTCATTATTTTTTGATTAGTAGTGAAGGTTTTTTGAGATATTCATAAGCAATGTCCAGGTTTGTATATCAATATTTTATTTCTAAATCACAGGAGGAAGAAAAATAAGGTTGCTACTACTGTAAAATGTCCAGTTCTTGCTGAAGTTGATCAGAAAGATGTCCATGCAGAGGAGAATCAAAGCCTTCATCATCGTGTAGTCCTCCCAAAAAAGAGTCTCAAACAGAATAAGTTATCGAAATTATCTGGTGAGCAGGATAAATTGAGTGCCCTCGAAAGTGATGATAGAAGTAATGACACTACCAAATCTGCACCTAGTGCAAAGAGGTATTTTGTATTAATGACAAATGAAGTGTGATGGAATGCAAAAAGGAAGAAATCCTAGATTTTATTGCAATACCTGCATATACTTGCTTCAATTAATCTCTCATGCTCTCTCCTGCATATCTGCTTAGAATTTGCCAGCTTCAAGAAAACGACGGAAGAAGTGTAGAAGTATCCTGTAAGCCTGGTGAATCCAAAAAGGTGGCTGAAGAACATTGTTTGCTATGTAGTTTGCTTCCAATTATCTTTAATATTTTTTGATATATGTGGGTAACTTTTGCATGTAGCAGTAATTAGGTCAATTTTTTCATGTGCAAATCATATTTTTGCCATAGTTACATAGTTGGAGGTGGCAATGAGAATGAGTCAACAAAGGAGGGATAGGAATAATCAAAGGGTATATAGACGTAATTAGACTTCTTAAACCTGCCCCATTGATGGTTAGGCAAGGTAGGAAAACACAAGTAAGCCGTTAAGTTTCCATCCCTAATAAAAAACTATACATTCTATATGTCTAATTCAAGGGGAATGTTGGTTGCATTTCATTTATTTATTTTGCTGCCAATTTAGTAGGGATTTGATTTATCTGATCAGAAATTTTTACCTCACAAAACTTTTATACTATCCTTCAAGTGAAAATTATCTTTGCTTTTGTTCTTAGTCATTTTCTCTATGGAATGTAGTTTGCTGCTAGTACGTGTCTTCCTCTTTGGGATGTGATATTCATACTGGATGTTTGGTGATTCCCAATAATATTATAATTGTACAGTGAGAAAGTCAAACTTTTATTAGGTTACTTAACAAAATAAGAAATACAAAAATATGTAGCAGTACCATAGTAGAAATCCATTTTAGCCATTGCAATCCATCTCCTGTAGTTAAGGATATGGGCCATTCATGTCTAATCCATGAGCCCAAAACTGTGCCGCTATACCCAATGCAAGGAACCATACGAGGCCAGGAACTTGAAATTTTAACTCTTACCTTTTGGTAGGCTTCATATTACAATGATCTTAAATCAGTTAACTCATGATGCGCCATATGCGCCTTTTAGTGAAGTCTAATTATGTATCAAAAGGATGAAATCTAAGCTCTAACTCTTGCAAAATCTTCTTTTTATTTTGGTCAGTTCCCTAGTAGAAGTGCTCGGCGTAAAAAGGCAAAAAGGCTGTGGTTGAGGGAACAAGTCAATATTGAGAAGAAAAAGGTACCTGGGTTGTAGAAATAGTGATTACATGTAAAAAGTTGTTTTTTATGATTTGTGCAAGTTTGGTCTGCATGGGAAGCTAATAAATGCAGTGATTCAAGGGTTGGAATCGTTAGCCAGTATTGGATATTTGTATTATATAATTCATTTGTAACTTCTCTGTCTATCATAATTGATTGTATAGCTACTTCATCAGGGGCAAATGCTCACAAAGGATGATGAGCAATCACCTATCAAGGATAATCAGAAAGTCTTTGGCGAACATCAAGAACCGGATGAAAATGATGATGAAGAGGATGAGGTTGTCCCAGTTGTAATTAGACCAGGACACATTCGATTTGAGCGTCTTGGTAAAGGTCTGTATGTGTGTGTGTGTGTGTGTGTGTGTGTATCTTTGTCAGCTGAGGTGGATAGCTGTATTTTTCTGGCATTTCATTTCAGAGAGACTTTATGTAACACCCTTCCAGTAGGATAGGAGTGTTATGTACTGTCGTAACTGTGGAGAAAATTTAAAACTGATCTTTTTGTGGAAAAAAATACACTTATTAACCAAGTCTGAAAGTCCCTTAACACATGATCTATGCCTGGCCGTAAACTTCTCAACTCTTCTTTACCTGAATATTTTAGAAACATAAAAAAACAAACAAACAACTAAAATGAATCAAATAGTTAATAAGTAGTACATTATACAGTAAACATAGGGTTTTCTTGAAAAGCATGCATACATAATACTTATATTTATACTAATATAAACATGTAACATGTAGTATGCATAACTCATTAAACTTGTCTTCCCTTTCTTTCATGGCCAGCACACCTTAACCCCCCTGGTGTGCAGGGATGTACACCAGTTCCACTGCCTGTGGCCACAAGGAGAACTACTTAACTTATCATAACATACTATGGTGGACCACACATAGATCCGTGGCTTGCACATCCACCCATAACTTTATTGGTACCATGCATCTCTTATAGCCATTCGTAAAGCTTCTTTCATAACTTGTCATTTATCTTTCTTATCATGAAGCATGTAGAACACATAATGATATAGCTCATCATAATCATAAATGAAAGCATATCATGATGCATGTAAAAACATAATAACATGACATTCAAAAATCACTTTTATCATAACTTGGTGCGCAAAAAGGGGCTTTCAATGATACATACATACTATTTCAAAAACATCGTTTACCATACACGCAGGGGTATGATTATGCTACTTACCTCTTTGCTTCTAGCGGTAACAAATGCTTCAATAATCACCTGCTTGAAGTTGCTGAAAAAGGGGTTGGACTTGATAGAGTGAGGCTGGCTTTTAAATCTCCTGGAATTGCAGCAACTTTCCTAGGGTTTTCTTTAAAAAATAAAGCAAGGACCTCAAGAAAACAAGGCTGATTGGTATTTGCAGCAGCTATCTAGGGTTAGGGATTGGTCTTCTTGAAGGGATTGGTTTTCTTGAAGAACACACATGGGATTGCTATAAAAACTTTCCAAACTCACAGCTTTTTCTAGTTTTCAGGTCATACAGTCCTTTTAATGAGACCTGGAACACCTACTAATAGGGCTATACGAATTTAACTCAGTTTGTTTTGAAAAGGGGTTCTAAGAATCCTAATGGCTTGGTGTTCTAGGGGAAATATGTTGCTGTTCTTTGGATCCATGTAGGGGATGTTTGGAAACAATTTCCATCTCATCTCATCTCATCCCATCTCGTTTCCTTCCCAAACATAATTCAAACACAAACACTTTTAAACTAATCATTACAATTTTTTCAAACTACAACTTTCCCAAATTTTCAAACAAAAAACAAAAAATAATTCAACTTTTTCAAATCCCAAAACAAAAATAATATTAAAAAATAATATTTTAACTTTATAATGTTTTTTATTGAACTTTTTTTTTCTCCTTTCCCAAAACCCAATAAATACTTAACTCAAACCATCTCATTATTATTTAGTCTATTCGCAAACCATCTTACTACTATTCACAAAATTATCATCTCATCTCATTCCCCAAACATCCCCTAGAGTCATAAATGGGGCTGATGCCTACTTCTCCAGATCTGGAACAGCTCAAATTCTCTCTCAAAAGAGTCCTAGCAGGCTGTAACAGACTCCTATTGGTGGAAGAATTCTTCTCTAACTACCTAAGTGTGGACAGCTTTCATCTAGAGTGTTTCTTGGCACCTAATCTAGTTCTAACTTATCCAAAAAGTGCTGGTTTCTAATTATCACGAACTTAATGGCAAAAAATCAAATGGGCTTTGGCTAGAAAATACTTGGGCTTATCCACCCATATATGGGCCTAATGGGCCAAACCTACTCCATTTTGAATCTATGTCCATAATTTCATATCCAATCTATCTCCTCAGGTAATAGATCCTCAAATAATACATACGGGCTAATGGGCCCAATAAAATAATCTTCCTTCTAGCTTTAACAAAATTGGGCCCATGGTCCAAACTTATAAAGCCTATAAACTTTGGGTCTGGATGTTACACTTTAAATGTCACATCATACTGCAATAGTAAATAAAGGCCAGGTTAATGCAAAACATCTGATATTGTTTCTGTTCTAGTGGATGCAGATCAGGCTGTCAAGAAAAATGAAAGTCCAATGGTATGTCCTATTGTATTTCTAATTTTATACTGCTTGTCATTTCTACTGCTGCCCTGCCTTTTGATATGCTTTCTTGTTAAGTCCCCGTTAAAATTGAATTATTCCATCTCTTAATGGTTTATTTTTTTTTTTTTTGTAGATATGCCTTGGCATTATTTTATTGTTTGTTTTTTTATTTTTTTTCGGGGATGGGGGTGTTGGAGGGGGAGAATTTTTTGTTCTATTGTCAGATAATTTTACTTGCAAAGCTGCAATTTCAAATTTCAAAGTTCAAACTGTATGGGTGAGAGCGATAGGGGTGCGACATTTCCAAAATCATATATGTTATTTAGTTAAGCTATGTCCTTAATTATTTTAATTTGAAACGTCCTGAAAACATTTTGGGTGAAGTTATGCCTATATACAAGGACAACTCCAAAGATACTTATATTTGGAATGAAATAGGTTATTACAAGATAGTCCAAGAATGCATATGAATGTATACTCAAGTTCACATTCGTATGATGCCTTAAAATGGCATTCTGGTTTTTATCTTCGTCTCCCAGCACAATAAGTGGTTTTCTTTTTACTGACATTACAGTGCCTATAAGATATACAAAGACCCAAAAGTTCATAAAAACATGATGGTTGTAAGGCGTGGACTTAGCTTCTTTTTGAAGGAGTGGCAAAGTTACATAGATGATTTCACGAAGTTAGACAATTACATGGATAGGGTCATTTAGTCAGTGTTTTGTTCTAAGGCATACAAGAACTGCATTATAATATATATTGAAAATTTTCTATGGTCTGTTTCTTGCCTAATAAAGTGACAGGAACCTGTCAGAAATTACTTCATGTCTTGAGTTCTTGATCTTGTCTTTATATTCACTAAGCCCCGTTTGGTTTCACAGATGGTCTCAACCCATCTCATCTCAACATCCAAACACCATTCAAACACAAACACTTTTCAATTTCAAATTTTCAAATTTATCATCTAATCAATACAATTTCCCAAACTTCCAACCAAAACACAAAAAATAATTCAATTTTTTCAAATTCCAAAACAAAAATAATATTAAAAAAAGTATATTCTAACAATATTTTAACTCTATAATATTTTTATTCAACTTTTTCTCTCTCATTTCCCAAAATTCCATAAAATATCTTAACTCAAACCATTTCACTACTATTCACAAACTAGCTCACTACTATTCACAGATTTCTCATCTCATCTCACTTGTGTAACGAAACGAGGCCTAAGCATTCACGTAGTGTTTCTGACTCCTATATTGCAGAGTTTGATCTAATATTTGAATTATTAATGACATTTAATTGTCTTGGATCATTCTTCAGGAGAGCTTGCGGTGGAATGGAATAACTAGCAAAAAGAAGGGTAAACAATGGGGTACTGAGAAAGTTGCTTCTTACAAAAGGAATGATCGTGCGAGTTTAAATCAAAAGATTTCTGAAATGCAAGCTGCTGGAGAAGCAACAACTGCCAACAATCCTGTGGATTTGGATAAGCTTAAGCCTTATACTAGCTCGCCTAAGGTTTGTTTCTTCTGTACTTCAATTGTATTTGGTTGCATGGGTCTTTATTGAGAGAGAGAGAGAGAGACAGAGAGGGCGGGCAGGGGAGAGGTTGAGTGGGAGGGAGAGGGAATGAGAGGGAGAGAGTAGGGTGGTGACAGTGTGCTTTCTATTT